>CAUYLG010037066.1:0-81617 GCA_963573385.1 Cacajao melanocephalus | reverse complement strand
TTTTTTTTTTTAAATAAAGACGGAGTCTCACCATGTTGGTCAGGCTGGTCTTGAACTCCCGACCTCAGGTGATCCGCCCACCTTGGCCTCCAAAGTGCTTGGATTACAGGCGTGAGCCACCACGCCCGGCCTCTTACTTCTTTCATATCCTCTACTAGTTTTAAAGTTATGCATTTTATTTCTGTCTTTTTAGTGGTTACCCTTCCATTTTTAAAAGCATCCTTGTCCCAAAAGTCTGAAATTAATAATCAATATCTTTACCTTTATCCTTGACAAGACCAGAACTTTAGATGTTTAAATTCTAATTATCTCTTTCATCTACCAAGTTATTTTTGTCTAGTATTTTATTTCCACCTTGTTTTTTAACTCTCCCCAAAGTAGTCAATATAAATATCTTTTATTTTTATTTCAAATTTAGGGTAAAATTTACTTTTCTGACATAGAGCACTATAAATCCATCTGGCTTCTCACACTTATCTTAATGCACCCATGTTGTTTCACACAGCAGTTCATTCCTTTTTCTTGCTGAGTAGTAATATTCCATTGGATGGATGTATTACAGGCTTTTAAGTTTAAGTTTTTAATCTGTCTTCACAGTTGAAGGATATTTGGGTTGTATCCTGTTTTGGTGATTGCAAATAAATCTTCATGTAGAGTTTTTTGTTGCATGCATGAACAAAGTTTTTATTTCACTTGGGTAAATACCTAGAATTGAGATTTCTAGGTCATATAGAAAGCACATGCTGAACTCTAAGACACTGACAAACTGTTTTTCATAGTGGCTGCTCCATTTTGCATTTCCATCAGCAATGTGTGAGCATCCCAGGTGCTTCATGTCCTCATCAGCACTTGATATTGTCAGATTTTGTATTTTGTTTATTTGTATGTGTGCCTTTCTAGCAAGTGTAGTGGTCATTGTGTGTCTAATTTGTCTTTTCCTAACGAATGATGATGTTGAGCATCTTTTCATGTTCTTAAGTGCCATCTGTATATCTTCTTTAGTAAAATATCTCTTGCTTTTTTAAAGTTGGGCTGCTTGTTTTCTTATTGTTGAGCTTTGAGAGCTCTTTATATATTTTGGATACCAGTCTTTTGGTAGACATATTATTCAGGAAATGGCATTCTGGTTGCCCATCTCTGAATCTGGTTAGCCTGAATCAGTACTGAGGGGCTGGGAAAGTGCCTGCTGTTTAGCCAGGTAGGGAAGGAGACGTTCAAAATAGCTGAGACGTCTCCTTCCTTGGAGGAGTTAGGAGAAAACTGCTTCTCCAAGCTCCTGTGGTAAGGCCTGACGGCTGTCAGGTAAACCCACAGACAACCAGGGGCTTGCCTCTATGTGATGCTGTGATTCAGTGGTCACGTTCCATGTCAATCTCATGATCCAATTCTCCACCTAGTTCCTTTCTTCTTGTAAGAATTAATCAGTAAAAGTAACATAAATCTTGATGTCTTTGTAACAAGTATGAAAAAAGTGCCGACACATTTTGCCCCTTACCTCATCTTGGCTACGGAAAATTTCTGAGCCCCTACCTGCACGACACATGATGTACTTGACCCCATCCCTTCCACACTCTCTTTTACCCTACCCCCAGTTGCCGATCACCATGTCCATGCCCTACCTACGCCCTACCTTCCCTGCCCCCAGCTTTTATACTCAATAAAAGTCAGAGTGTGCAGACACTCGGGGCCACTGCTGGTCTCTGTGATTTGGTTAGCAGTGGACTCCTGGGCCCAAACCTTATTTACCTCTGTGTTTTGTGTCTTTTATTTCTACAATTTCTTGTCTCTGAGCCAGCGGGGGTTGGGGTGGGGCTCACAGAACCCTGTAGGGCTGGACCCTACAGGCCACTCTAAAGTCCACCCTATGATACCCTGTCTCAGGGTCCAGCCTGAATTCCTTTAGATTGGCTCTCTCCTGGATCCGTTTTCCTGCTCAGTCTAGAAGGAGAGGGAAGAGTCAGCTCCAGTGGTGGGAAGAATGGCTTCTGAGCACCTCCAGGCATGGGAGGACTTTCTATGGTCAGGGAAACAAAAGGGAAGGGAAAATTTTGGAATGGAGAGTGGGATGACAAAGGAGAGATCTCGGAATAGGAAAAAAATGCTCAGGAAATGTCCTACCGTACGTAATCCTTTCCCACCATGGGAGTTGGTATGAAAAGTTTTGGGTGCTCTCTTGAGGAAAAATCACATGGCTCAACCATTATAATAGTCATAAGTGCTTGAGAATTTTCCCAAAAACCTGGGCTTCCAAATGCAAATGAAACCTGGAAGAACTTTTTTCTTTGCTCCAGAGATAAAGTCTTAGTTCCCAAAAGAAAGATGAAAAAGCTCTCCTTTCTCAAGTGATTTTAAGGCAATCTGAGCTCTAAGATCTGAAAAGTAGCCAATGGCTTTTGAGTACTACCAGACAAAAGGAAATACACTTAAAAGGATGTGGGCGGGGAAGGAGGTTGGATTTATGTTTCTCCAAAAAGCAGAATGCTTTTCCTTTTTGAGCCAAACTTCTTTAAAAATGTTTGTAAATTGGAGATTACACACTCTGCTGCCTGCTCTGAGCTCACAGTCTGTCTATCTGTCTGGCGGTAGGATACAGGTGACGCTTCTGCTACTAAGCCCCACCTCCCACCTTCCCACCATCTCACCAGTATCACTACCTGGCCACATTCTAGGTTCCCACTACAGTCTTTGCACTGACTCTCACTTGACCTAGGAAGACTCCTCTGCTTGTTAAGGAGAGCCTTGCATGCAGCTGCCTTTCTCAGGGCACTCTTCATGGTTGCACAGAACCCTCTTGTCTTTGCATTGGCCGTGACTTTAGTAGAAGCATTTCCCATGTCATGCCATTCACTCAGCCTTGTAATAGTTCTTGGAGGTAGGTTGTACATTTCACTGTGGAGGAAACTGAGGGGCCATACAGCATGTCTGGCAGGGGACCATAGTAGGCTAGAGCTCGGTTCTCCTAATCTATGTCATGTGTGAGCTTTCTATGGACTGGACTCAGTCTTCAGGCTGATTCAAACGCCCCAGAGCCTTTGACTTTGCAGGAAGTTGGCTCCATCTCTCGCTGTGCCCCTGTGAGGGCCTCTGGAGGCCAGGGAGAAGTCTTGTCCATCACAGGGGGTGGTGGGAAAGCGATGCCCTGATGTCCCATCCCTCTCCCCTGAGCTGGCACATCCCACTGTGATGTCCCACACTCAGGCCTCTAAGTAGCTCAAAGGGAGCTCACACAGACATCTCTAAGGCTTATTCCAGATCCTGCTTCCAATGGCTCTTGGCTTAGTCAGGCTGTGAGACACCTTGCTTCCTGCCGTCAGCACTTCCTTCAGTTTGAGAATAAAAGGAAGCCATTCTCTGAGCCCCCACACGTTTCCCACCCCCAGTCTTCTTTGCTAGTTCCTGCTGTTGCAACTGTCAGGAGTGGATTTTTGGGTAATTGTTGCCATGGAGATCCTGTCTTGAATTATTGTGCAAATGTGTCCCATCTTCCTCCTTATTTGGTGTGCAATTTGGATGCCTGTAAAATGTGAAGGTTGAAGGCTCCCCTTCTTTCCCCTGCCCTCCAAGTTGGTTTGCCTGGACCAAACCTTCCTGGCAGGCCTGCTCCCCACTCCCAGCTCCTCTGAGGCCCCCTGGCCAATCACTGCCAATGGAAAGGAAGTCCTGCACAAATGGGGAGAGGAGACCCACTCTCCACGGATTATGGATGAGGTGACCCCAGGCCAACGACATTTGGCAGCAAAGACTCCAAAAGCAGCAGCCATAAGCTCCTTGGTGAGAATGAGCCAGAGCTCCCATTACCTTTCTCCAAGAGACAGAGCCTTTCTAAAAGTTAGGAGTCGCTCGGTCAGATCTCTGACCCCCTCCCACTTTGATCACTATGCTAGGCACACTGATCCCTGCTGCAGCATCCTGGGTGAGTGCCTTGCCTCTGTTTTCCCTGAGTACTCATCCTCCTCCACGGAGATGTCTGGATCATTAGGACTGATTATCACGTCTCTCTCCTGCCCGAGATCTGGCCCATTTCCCCATTGCTTCTTCTACCAAACACAGATTCAACCTGCATTCAAGGGCTTCCATCAATTCCCTTTTTTCCACCAAACAAACCTGCCTTCGTGTCCTCTCTGCCTCTCTCCTCCTCCTCACCTGGGCTTCCTGCTGTCCAAGGTTCTTTTTTTTTTTTTTTTTTCTTGAGACAGAGTCTCACTCTGTCACCCAGGCTGGAGTGCAGTGGCACGATCTCGGCTCACTGCAACCTCTGCCTCCCGGGTTCAAGCAATTATCCTGCCTCAGCCACCTATGTTGCTGGGACTACAGGCACCCACCACCATGCCTGGGTAATTTTTGTAGTTTTAGTAGAGATGCGGTTTTACCATGTTGGCCAGGCTGGTCTCGAACTCCTGACCTCAAGTGATCCTCCTGTCTTGGCCTCCCAAAGTGCTTGGATTACAGATGTGAGCCACCGTGCCCAGCCTGGGTTTCTATTTTTGTTTTTGAGGCAGGGTCTCACTCTGTTGCCCAGGCTGGAGTGCAGTGCTGTCAACTCAGCTCACTGCAACCTCCACCTCCTGGGCTGCTCAAGCAGTCTTTCCACCCCAGCCTCCCAAGTAGCTGAGATTACAGGCACATGCTACTGTGCCTAATTTTTGTATTTTTTGTAGAGATGGGGTTTCACCATGTCACCCAGGATGGTCTTAAACTCCTGAGTTCAAGCGATCCACCCGCTTGGACCTTCCAAAGTGCTGGGACTACAGGCGTAAGCCACCATGCCCAGCTCTCCGGAGTTCTGATTCAGTGGTCAGCAGGTAGCCTCACCCAGCTCGCCCCAGCCACCTTTATGCAGCTACTTTTCCTTCTGCATGGCTTTCCCTGAATCTTCTGGGAATTCATCACTTTCCTCAAGGCCCTCCATCAGCATCCTTCCTCGCCACATGCTCATTGTGGAGCTGCTGTTTCAAGGATTTAGTCTTGGGGGCTGGTGAGGGGACTCAAAGAAAGGGCAGTATGCTGAAGACAGCAGATGCTGGTATCCTCTCCCACCAGCACTGGCAGCCACACAGTCTACTCCCATCCAACAGGAGCCATGAGACAGTAGACACATGGCCACCCCCTCGGCGTCTACTTGCATTTGACAAGCTTCCCAACAAAAGGATTCATCATAACACAACAGTCAAGGAACAAGAGAAATAAGAAACATTGGCAAGGGCTGGGCGTGGTGGCTCATGCCTGTAATCCCAGCACTTGGGGAGGCAGGTGGATCACCTGAGGTCAGGAGTTTGAGACTAATCTGGTCAACATAGTGAAACCCCATCTCTACTAAAGAAAATACACACACAAAAAAATTAGCTGGGGGTGGTGGGCACCTGTAATCCCAGCTACTAGGGAGACTGAAGCAGGAGAATCGTTTGAACCAGGAGGGGGAGGTTGCAGTGAGCTGAGATCGCGCCATTGCACTCCAGCCCAGAGAACAAGAATGAAAGTCCGTCTAAAAACAACAAACCTGCAAGGCAGAATTCTTAGGCAGGTAAGGGTTTCTACACCAGAGGGGACAGGATCTGAGTTAAACCCTTGCAAGTGTTATTGAATAACAGATTCTGATCCAGAACTAGCCTTATGCGCTGTGAATCAGTTTTTCCGTGAAGTAAGTTAAGACGGACCCTCCTGCTCCTGGCTGCCCTCTTCCTCCCACTCTCCATCTCTACAAAGGTCAGACTCCGTATCTTCCTGTCTTGCCAAGGAGGCTCCATGGGGCATGGAGAGATTGTCTGTTCCCAGTCTGATGTGAGGAGAGACAGTATCTGGATCCCAATAGAGTAAGGGATTAGAGTCCTCACCCTCAGTGAGTCGCTAGTCTGATGGTGGAGACACAGCTCTTGCTCTAGAGAGTTCTAGAGTCAGTTGGTAGGGGTGGGGTGGGGGGAGTGGGTTTGGGATGAGAGAGATGAGACACACACACAGCTATACTCACTCATGGAACCAAGTACTGCTGAATCAAAGTGTTAACAAAAGTGAGTGTCCACAAGGTAGCTGGGATGGTGGAGTTAAGACATGGTTTGGAGGGCTTCCTGGAGGAGGTGAGTGCAGAAGGAATGGTTCAGTGAAGAGGAGGTGGGATTCCAAGCCATGCACTGCTTCAGAGGTATGCTTGGCCTGAGATCTTCATAGGGAGTTAACGAGTGTTTCCTTAATGAGTCTAGTTCCAATGTCAAGTCTTTTCAAGCCTTTATTAGACTCTTGTTAAGAATTGGGAGAGCTCAGTCATTTAAATGAATATTGTGTGGCAGCTTTGCATCTAGCATCTTATGTGGGGTAGCTTGGGAGGGGAGAACAGAGACGAGGAGACGTGGGTTTGGTCTTGTGGAGGTCTGCATTAAGGACTTTCATTAAAAGAAAGGGAGACCCAGTGCAAACCTGCTTAAGGAGGAAGGAGATTACTGATTGGCTTTCCAAATTGGGAAGTTCTGAGGCTTCAGGCATGGCTCAATCCAGGGGCTTAACTGATACTGACATCTCTCTCTCTCTCTCTCTCTCTCTCTTTTGCTTTCTTCTTGGAGCACTTCATTCTCTGGTGGCCACTCACAGGGCTGGAATAAAAGACTTCAGGGTACGATGCCTCAATCTCAGCCATCAGTTAAGATTAGACTACAAGAAGCCGTGTTCCTTTTGAAACCCTTTCCCTGAAGTCTCTCTCAGCAACTTCTGCCCATATCTTATTGACCCCAAGTGGGTGACATGACCCCCACCTGCAAGAAAGTCTAGAGGCGCAAATATCTCCAACTGGACTTCTTGCTAGATCAACAAAATTGGAGTGTAGCCAATGAGAACAGGGGAAGAATGGAGGTTGGTCAGGAAACCAGCAGTATCTACAGGAATTCCAGGGAAGATTATGATCGGCTCGCCGCACGGTCATGTGGTCACCCTGGATTGACTGCTGTGGGCTGCTGGCACAGTCCTGCGCGGACCAAGCCTGCTTCAGGCGCTGACCCTGCTGGAGGAGGCAGCCCGCACTGAGCCCCATGGTACAGGTTTGCCACAGGAAGGAGAGACAGTGGCACCAGCAGAAGTGGGTAAGGATTTGTAGCCCAAAGGCACGATGCTGGGTAGATGACATACACCCACTATAAGAATTTTCTGGTATGGAAAGAAGATGCACCAAAAAAATAGCTTCAGGAAAAAAAAAAAAAAGCTTCAGAAATCTCCCCCTCCCTGATGCAATATATACGAAGTTATGTTGCAGGAACCCAATATAGCCACTCTGAGAGGATGCAGAGAAAAACGGGTTAGAAAGGAAGATTTCCTGGTGGGAGTGAATGTGGACCTGGGCTGTGACGAGGGGATGTCCACAGGGGAGAAGCAGGGAGGCCAAAGCCCCAAGGGAAAAGCCAGACTTCTCTGTAAGGCTGAGAGTACGGCTGGTGGACCCAGTGGGGGAAGAGAGGGCCCTGGGTGTCCTCCCACCCTGGGGCATTTTTCCTCTCTGAGTGTACCTGGGCCCCAGAAAACTAGAGGTTCCCTCTTCCCCTTGGGTCAGTATCTGGCTTTGGGGCAACCCTGTCAGCATGACCCTGGCCTGGGAGGTTGTACAGGGAAGAGCTGGGAAGATCTTCAATGCTAAGCTCCAGAGGAATGAAGGGGGTGGCCCCAACATGGGGGCAAAAGAAAGTCCCTGGGAACGAATCCCTAATCCAATTAGGAAGTGATTATATGGTCATTTTCAAGGGCTATGCCAGTTACCAGGCACCTCCCAGGAGGCTCTCTCTGGCAGCTTGACAAGTCACTGCTAAACCTGTGATCTGGAGACGTGGGCTGGCGTGGCAGCTGGGCAAGGAGCCCAGGCTCAGACAGCTGGGGTGGGAGTCTTTAAGGATGAAAATGATGGGTAAGGAGCTTGCTGTTGTCATGGAAACGGGCTCTGGGTGGATGAGCTCCGGTTCAATGGGTAACCCGCGGGGAGAGCACCACCCCCACCAGGCTTCACTGTGGGCAGCCAGCAGGCACCTCTGGAACCTGCCGTTCCAGCCAAGCCTGTGGGCTGTGTCCACCTCTGTCTGCCTCCTCCTAGGGACAGCATGGCCTGGCAGTGTGTGTGCCAGTTTGTTTCAATAACTGGGGGATATGGGGAGATGTCCTCAGACCGGAAAAACCTTCGGCGTGGCTCTTGCCACCCTGAGTTAGCTGTGCCTAGCATGAATGTGGTACAGTGACAGGCCACGGGCGTGTAGCTGGGGTGAGGGCCACAGACTAGGCTAGGACAGCGTGGCACGGCGAGACTGTCCCTGGGCAGCAGCACTGGACTGGGAGTCGCTGATTTCCACTGTGACTCCAGATCTCTCATCACCAACTGGCTGGGTCACCCTTGGCAAGTCATTCTCCCCCAGAAAGTCTGGCTTGGTGGTCCCCAAGACCACTTCCAGCTCCACTTTTCCTCCATTCTGGGATTTTGAACTGGACAGTTTTGATCTCATCAGCCCTATGTCTCACCCACTGAACCACCCCACTACAGCAGAGTGCTCCGATACAGACCAGTCCCTGCCTTCTTAGGCCACTGAGCAGGGCCCCGGGCAGGCAAGATGCTGGGGCAGCCCCGTCCTCTTGCTGCTCGGCCTTTGCTGCGCAGGGTCATCTCCCCCCAATCACACGGTGGAGGTTCCCAAAGCTCATGACTTCCCTGAATGCTCTTGGGGACGGGCCTAATAAGCTGCCTGTTGCAATTACTCTTCCATTTACAATAGGTGCTACTTTAATTGGGCCTTTCCCTGGGACAAGTGTGAAGGAAAAAGCAATTTGCAGTATGGGCTTTTGGCTCTGGCACTGATCATACACTTAGCAATTTCATCTTCTCCCCCTCCATCTCCTCCTTTTTTTCCCTCCCCTCCTCTCCATCCTCACCCACCCGGCCCTTTCACTTCCCCTCTGCCACCTCCTCAGCCAGCTCTCTCCTCCTTACCTACAAGGAGGAGAGAGTCCACACACTTTGGGGACCAGTATGGAGGGAAGAGGACCCGAGAATCCAGCTGGGGGTGAGGGACAGGAACAAGAAGCGACTCAGGGGCTGCTCTCAGCCCCCGCGAACTCTTGCAGAGACATTGAAAAAGACTGGAAAGGCAACAGCTGAGAAAGAGGATCTCAAGTTCCTAGGATATGAACGCGGCTTTTCCCTGTCTTTATCCCATGCTGCCTCCAGGAGGCCTCACTGCCTCTCTTTGGGATTTGGTTTCCTCTCAACACACACTGCTCGCTCCAATTTCAATCAATATTTATAAGGTGCCTACCGTGTGCAGAGGGCCAGGGAATGAAGGAAGGCAGGGAGTAATTAATCTGCTCTCAGACACCCGCACCTGGCCCCAGCTCACCTCTGCAGCCTTTCTTCCCTCCACCACACCCAACCTGAAGCCTGAGCTCCCCCGACAGAACCCCCTTGCCCTTCCCAAACCACACCCCTTTGCTAGATGACTCCCTCTCCTGAGACCTTCCTCCCAGGCTCCACCTGCTCCAGTCTGACTCATCTGAGATTAAGCTCAAAAGCCTCCCCCAGGGTCCCAGGGTGAGTAGATGCTACTTCTGCCGTGGCCCTAAGCACCCTGTACCTGCCTGATGGTTTGTGCACTTTCTTGCTGCATGCGAGTGTGTGTCTTCCAAGCTAGACGTGGGCATGATTCAAGAGAAGTGCGGCACATTGTACTTTCCCAAAGATGCCATCCCACGTGCTCTTCTTAGACTGGGACCGACATTCTGCCTGCTGAAAGTTTGGGGCTTGTGACTATGTAGCTTGTGACCACCATGGCCAAAGGAGTTTGGCAGAACAGATGCCCCATGACTTCTGAGGCTTGTCACAGAAAGCACACAGGTCCCACCTGCCCTCTCCCTTGGGATATTCACCCTCGGAACACAGCCAGGGCTGAGGAAGCCCTGGCCCCACGGAGAAGCCATGTGCAGGTGTTCCAGGGCATAGCCCCAGCCCAGCGACACTGTGCCAGCCACATCAGTGAACCTTCAGATGATTCTCCTCCCAGCCTTGGACTCTTCCATCTGAGGCTCCAGATGTCGCTGAGCAGAGACAGCTGTCCCAGCCATGCCTGGTCCCCAGTTCTTATACTCAGAGGCTGTGAGGTGTAGCAACTGAGAGCTACTGCCGTCAGCCCCTATGTGTTTTCTGGTGATTTGTTACACAGCAGTGGATCGCAACACAGGTGGGTCATGTCTATACTCCAAGGCCCAGCCCCACAACTGGTACCTGGTGGGTGCACAGTTAATAGCTATCAAAAGAATGGATGAATGACCTTTAGCAGGTAACGACTCCAGACTGACCTGTCAATCATCATCCTCATCTTTCCTACATCCTCCCGCCATGGTTCCACTCCTCTCATGGAAGCCAGGCAGTCCTGAGCCCAGCCCTGATAATGTCACCAAGCCCTAAATTAACCAGCCCTGCAGGCTGCTCCACATCCACAAGTTCTTACTACGTAAGCTCCTGAGATCAGTATCCAACCCTAGCAGTAAGATTCTGGGATTTCTGGCACTTGCAGCCTGGCGCATCCTCACTGGTCTATGTGCTTGACTGGTTTTGTCTTTATCGTGGTTCTGTGAAGTAGGCCATTATTATCATGCCCATTTCCCCTACAAGGACACTGAGGGTGGCAGAGAAAGAGGGAATGAGTGAGTCCTGATAGGTAATGAAATGGAGATTTGAATTCAGGTCTTCTGATGCCGAACACGATTATATCCGCAACATCATAGCTTGTAACAAAGTCTGGCAAATACTTGCAGTCCTTTCTTTGGGGATATCAGCTCTATACTCACAATCACACCAGCTGAATAAGAAGGGGTCAGACCTGGGTCTTATGCAATGCTAATGAACAACCACATAAAAACCTCGGTTACTGTCTTTCTATGTCCTGGGCTGTGCGGTAGGACTTTATAGGTATGGCAGCATGCACCAGCCACAACTGTCCTATGAGATGGGCATTATTCATCTCCAAAAGGTGACAGAACAGAGGCGTGGAGAGGTGAGGTGGCTTGCTCAAAGTCCCACAGCTAAACGGCAGAGCTGATCTTCACACTCCACCTGCCTGACCCCAGTCACTAAAGGTCTTCTGACAAAAATCATCACTTCTAGGCCGAGAGAGCTGGCTCACGCCTGTAATATCAGCACTTTGGGAGGCTGAGGCAGGTGGTTCATCTGAGGTCAGGAGATTGAGACCAGCCTGGCTAACATGGTGAAACCCTCCCTGTCTCTACTAAAAATACAAAAATCAGCTGGGCATGGGGGTGGACGCCTGTAATCCCAGCTACTCAGGAGGCTGAGGCAGGAGACTTGCTTGAACCCAGGAGGTGGAGGTTGCAGTGAGCCGAGATCATGCCATTGCACTCTAGTCTGACCAACAAGAATGAAACTCTGTCTCAAAAAAAAAAAAATTCACTTCTAGTGACGGACAACCTCTCAAATACAGGCACTTTTTACCTCCACTTGAGGTAGCTGTTGTCATTCTCACTATACAGACAGGACGCTGAGGTCTGGGTGATTAGCCCAAGGTCAAGCTGCTAATAAATGGAAAAGTCAGGATTCTAAGCCATGGCTGCCATCCCCATCTGAAGCACCATCTCACCACCCCCATCATGCTACGTTGCACCTCAAAAGATCATGTCCAGTTCTTCCCAGGACAGTGGGGGCTGTCCACACCCACACCAGCCTGACAGCTCCTCCAGCTCTCAGCATCTCAGCAGCATGAACATAAGTCGTGGGGAGCTCTGAAGGCGTTGGTAATGACAGCCTCTGCCCTGTCTGGTTGGTGGTTTCACCAGATCCGGGGCAGGGTGGAGAGGGAGCAGGGGGAGTTCAGGTTGCCGGGTGCTCCTGGGAGAGAGACTGACAACCCACAGCCCAGCATGTCCTCTCTCCTGCACACATACACCAAAGAGGAGGCTGCCCTGCTTCCTGAGCAGTAACTCCTGTGGCCACAGAATCCAGGACATGCACAGGGTCCTTCCCCAGCCTTCCTGGTTTCAGAGAAAGCTAAGGGTTCCTGCATCTGCATTCAGGCCAGGGTCCCCTGCCTTCCGCCACGCCCTCTCCAGCTTCACCCTAATACTTCCCTACTCTTCCCACAGTCCACTCCAAATCCAGCCTGCTGAGAACCAAGCTCACACTGCTGCCCTGTGACCCTGGCCCCTGTCCTGTCTTCCCCAGGGACAGCAGTCAGCTGCATCCTCCAGGCAGCCTCCTCTCATGCTGGGTGGGCTCTCTGCCCTCTGATACCTACCCCACTTGCTTGGCACCTGACTGCTGCCCCGAGACATCTCTCATAATTTTTGTTTTTTAAAAATTGAGACAGAGTCTCACTTGGTCACCCAGACTGGAGTACAGTGGCACAACTGCGGCTCATTGCAACCTCTGCCTCCTGGGTTCAAGCAATTCTGTCTCTTTTTTGTTTTGAGATGGAGTCTCGCTCTGTCACCCAGGCTGGAGTGCAATGGTGCGATCTTGGCTCACTGCAACCTCCACTTTCCGGGTTCAAGCGATTCTCCTGCCTCAGCCTCCTGAGTAGCTGGGACTACAAGCGCATGCCACCATGGCTGGCTAGTTTTTGTATATTTGTAGAGATGGAGTTTTGCCATGTTGTCCAGGTGGGTCTTGAACACCTGGCCTCAGATGATCTACCTGCCTCCAAACCAAAGAAATGGTTTCCAGGAAGAAATCACCATGGACACTGAATTTATACCCACTCCATGCATATAGTGACAATAATTTGGACAGCACCCAGGGGCGATCAGGGGTTTATCTCCAGGGTTTTACCTTTTGACATTCACAACAACCTAGTGAGGTCCTGGGGGCAGCGGCAATTATTCTCCCCTCCTACCGAGGTCCCCAATCCCTGAGCCCTTGCCTCGGTCCCTGCACAGGCCTTGGGCACAAGAAACTTTTAGAGGAGGCCCGAAGTTGCCGGGAGGTGAGCAGAGCCAAGCGGTCTTGGCTGAAAGAAAGTGAATCCCATTGCCCAGGCTGGAAACAAGGGAGGAGAACTGCTCCCTTCGGCACAGCCCACACCTGTTCCTCTTTGATGAGTTACCACCGGCAAAGATTCAACTCTGTTTCGAGCTGAATACAGACAGGAAACTGAAGCTTGGGTGGTTACGCCGAAGGTTAGGCTGCTAATGAACAGCAAAGTCAAGTTTCTAAGCCATGGCTGCCATCCCCATCTCAAACACCATCCCACCATCCCCCTTTGCACCTCAAAAGATCATGCACAGGTCTTCCTAGGACAGTAGGGCTTGTCCACACCCACACCAGCCTGACAGCTTCTCCTCCAGCTCTCAGTGGCATCTCAGCAGCATGAACTCAGGCCTCTGAGCAGCAAGTTTCCCAGCTGGAGCACAGACGACGGTGCACGGAGGGTGCTGTGCAAAGGATGGCTATCAGGCCTCAGCGCCCACAGCAGCCAGGGCTGGTAAGCACTTTCTCCCTCCCCCAGGCCTCCCCTGCCCCTCAACTGCTCCCACAACTTCTCCTCTCCTTCACACACCCATCACCTCGCTCTCTCGCAGAAAGCTCTTCCTCGTTAATGCCCCCACCCCAACCGCCGCACTAAGCTGTCACCCTCAACTCTGGTTGTGTTACATGATTAGATCCTGTCTTTCCAGCTGAACAGGGATAACAGCCCATTGCACCTGGGACACACTGAGAGCCGTGGTTCTCAGCCTTGACCTCACAGGAGACTCCTTAAAAATTAAGGCCAGCCACAGTGGCTCATGCCTGTAATCCCAGTACTTTGGGAGGCCGTGGCAGGTGGATCACCTGAAGTCAGGATTTTGAGACCAGCCTGACCAACATGGTGAAACCCCGTCTCTACTAAAAATACAAAAATTAGCTGGGCATGGTGGTGGGTGCCTATAATCCCAGCTACTTGGGAGTCTAAGCAGAATTGCTTGAAGCCGGGAGATGGAGGTTTCAGTGAGCTGAGATCATGCCATTGCACTCCAGCCCGGGTAAAGAGCGAGACTCCATCTCAAAAAAAAAAGTTAAAAATTAAAAGAAAAAATTCTGAAGCCCAGGCCCTGAGACTCGGTAGCTCAGCCTCTCCAGGGGCAAAGCCCAGAATCGGGGCTTCTAAATTCTCTAGGAGACTCCAGGAAGCAGCCTGGCTGAGGGTCGCTGCTTCATACCTCTGGAATCTGCCAAAAGCACTAGATGATTTGGGTCTCACGTCCACCCCAGGAGGGGACATGGACAGGTGTTACCCCCGTTCTAAGAGTAGAAAGCTGAGGCTGAGAGGTACGTGGCCCGTGGTTGCTGTCACAGGGCTGGGACTGGAAGCCAGGCTCTGCGTCCTGGGCTCAGGCAGGGCTCTTTACCACAGCCTCTGGCTGCCGTAACTAGTGCCAGCTGTGGAGGGCTGCCTGTCTCCAACTCCTTTTCTCTGCCCTGAAACAGCTACCATTGGCACTGGGCACATGCCAGGGCTCCAGAAGATGGAATAAAGATGAATGTCCCCTCTTGTACTGTCAGCCACTGTCTTCTGAGGAGGCTGGAAGACTTCCCTCCTGGGCTGGACTCAGCCTCTGCCAGCTCTCCAGGAGCCACCATGTCACAGATGCCTGGAAGGAGGGGCTGGTGGGACCACACTAATGGAATGGCTAAGTCAGGAGTCCGCCTCCGAGAGCCTCCTCTTCCTGGGTGTCCTGCATTAGTCACGCCTGTCCTAGCCTTTAGCTCATCTAGGGTGACCATCGGACCGACGGGATCACCAGGATTCAGGACTTCCAGCTTTAAAACCCAGGCAAGTTGGTCACTCTGCTTCTCTCTGCCCAGTCCTGAATGACATGGTTTCCCTCATGGGGCCCCATGCCTCTCCTGCTTTACTGTGATCATTGCTGTTGTTGAGGGCCTGTGAGCACATGGCTCGTGGTATCCGTGGCCTTGAACCTTCTGGCTTCCTCCTGGCCTGCTGGAACAGCTTTGCTGGCCCACTGCACCTAGTGCTAAGCCTGCTACCCACATGGGCTGGGCTCAAGGGCTCTCCTACAGCCGTTTGCCCGATGGCACCTGCACCCACTGTGTGCCCGGGATACATAAAAGCCCCTGCAGTGAGGAGCAGCTCCCATTCCCCAGGAAGTGTGCAGTATGAGAGCTATGTTGGGGGGCAGGCTTCTTGGAGGTGACATGGGATTGTGGGGGTGTCTGTGGCACATCTCAGAGGAAGCATCTTGTGCAAAGGTGCACCTGTACTAAGAGTGTGGCACATTCTGAGAAGACCAAGCAGTCCAGGGAGGATGGAGCACTGGCCGAGGTGCAGAGGGGAGGGTTGGGGCTACACTGCAGGGGCTGGCACATCCAGGTGCTTTACTCAGCAGAGAGGGGTCAGTTAATGAGGGGCACCCACTGGCCACAAGGGATCCGGCTCCTTCTTGATCCTGATGGGAGAATTAGGCTTCTACCCCATCCCCAGTTGTTTTCTGAAAGTGGTTCCCCCCATGTGACCAGAGGGAAGTGCATGGGGGAAGGCCTGGCCTTGGGTTGATGTTCTTGTATTAGAGCCATCAGTCCCTACCCCCTGAGCATTACAATCGCCTTGGGCAACTCCCAATGCCCAGGCTGCACTCCAGGCCAATAAGTGGGTGAAACGAAGACCCACAATGGGCTTTAAAGCTCCTAAGGGAATTCCAATGTAGAGCCAAGGTTGGGAAGCCTGTGCTCAAGGGACAGGGGGACAAGGCAGGGAGGGATGGCTCAGAGGCTCCATGGGGGGGGGGCACTTATCAATGGCACCTGGGGGCCCAGCAACCCTGTCCACTCCTCTCCCATATGCCTTCCATATGAAATGAAAAGGACACAGAAAACGGAGAAGGAATGATACTTTGCTTTCCTGGCTTCTAAGGAAGCAGACCGAGGGTTCAGGGCCCACCAGCCGCAGACAGGGCTATGCTGCCCCCTAGTGGCAAGGCCTGAGGACAGCTTTCACTACTCAAGATTCCTCCACTTCCAATAGGAATTTCTGAACAGAGAACTCACACGGTACCATCTGAAAGGTCTGCACCAAACACCTTATAGCTCTATACCCGATGCCAGCAGGCTGCACCGTCTCGGCCTCCTGCACACCTCTCAATCTCCCCAGACTCCAGCAGAGCATCCCACGGGAAGTGTGGGAGGTCAGTGGGCCCGCAGTTCCAAGCTAGACAGTGAGGCTGGCCACACGAGGACCCAGCTCCTCCTGAACTCCCCGTGAGGCCTTCAGTCACCACAGCTTAGCCCTCTCCTTTTGTCTGCACAATAAGGATAAATGATGGAGAACATAAGTCAGAGGGTTCGAGATTGGCAGGGATGGAGCCAGGAAAACGCCTGTCTCACTTCCGCTAAGGCCTACAGGTAAGATGCTTATGAAGGGCCTGGGCTTTCCCCTGAGCAAATGTCACCCCAACTCCCGAGGAGACAGTTAACAGATGACACTCCCTTCTCTGCTTTGGCTACTGGAGCTCAAAGCCAAATTATGGCTCCCCCAGAACATTTCTTAGGGCGTTACAACTTGAGTTCCTTTTCCTGGTGTGACATTCTACTCCAACCTGATTTGTTCTTGTGCCTCACTTTGTATTTCAGTGTTTCAGTTATTTCCTCAAAGTCTCCTCAAATCTTCTCTGGATTAAGGTAGGATATAAACAGTAAGACTTTATTTTGGACTTGACAGGTTTTGCTCTTTACACAGCGTATGCTGAGACAGTTCAGCATATTCTTTCAAATCTTTAGGACAGAAGCTTTCTGTCTAGGAGACAGTGGTTCTAAAATACACACCTCAGAATCACCTTAGAGGCCAGGTGCGGTGGCACACGCCTGCAACCCCAGCACTATGGGAGGCCGAAGGGGGCGGATCACTTGAGGCCAAGAGTTCAAGACCAATCTGGCCAAGACAGCAAAACCCTGACTCTACTAAAAATACAATTATATATATATATATATATATATATATATATATATATATATATGGCCAGGCATGGTGGCACACACTTGTAGTCCCAGCTACTCAGGAGGCTGAGGCACGAGGATCACCTGAACCCAGGAGGCAGAGGTTACAGTAAGCCAAGAACGTGCCACTGCACTCTAGCCCGGGTGACAAAGCAAGACTCTGTTTCAAAAAAAAAATCACCTTAGAGACTTTAAAAAGGCTCTAATTCAGGTCTGGAGCAAGCCCCAGGAATATGTAATTTTAAAGTTTTCAAAACCACTGCTTCTGAGGCAGCCAGCCCGGCTCCTGGCCATGGAGCAGTGTTTGAGAATCTCTGGCCTAGAAACATAAAATAGGGGGCCATTAGTTACAAAAATGAGTATCAAATTCCTTTACAAAGTATGATTTTCTAAATAAAATAAACCTCAACTTTATTCAGCTGATGTGCTTCAGAAACAATGGGTGTAAATCCAAATTCGCAAATCAAACCCATTCAAATCACCAGGGCAAAGGGTAGACGAACACCACAGTGAAGTCTTCTAAAAAATCAAGACCCCCCCACTACTTACTTGGTCTCGGAGTTTGGCTTTTCTTACAGTGGTCACTCCTGAAGTAAACGTCCATGTAATAAAGAGATCCCAAGCTCCTCTTAGTAACCCACCTGTTTTAAATCACAACAGGCACACCAAACAAGGCCACAGAGGCTGCCTACTTGAGTTTTTCGCATCAGCTCGATCTAAGAAGTCACCCCTGACTCCACTAGAGGGTGCTCCTTCCCTGGCCTGGACTGTTTCTTACACTCTGAGGTGGTGTAGAGTCAGTGTTAGACGGAGATCTGCACTGAAAGCAGATGTGTGAGGAAAAGTGGTCATGTGACAACACGCTCAGTGCTCCTGGGTCTCCAGACACACTGGCTGCTGTTCAGCCCCAGGCAGTAAAGACCCACAAACTACCTCTGCAATTTTTATTCCAAAGTAGAGACAACTGGCTCTGCAAGGTGCAGCATGAGGGTTCATCAAAGCCAACCGCTGTCAAGTGTGGAAACACACTAGTGCACACCACGAAAACGTCCTATCAGTCCATGCATGATGGGTGCAAGGACTTCTGCCTCCCAGAGTTCAAGTCCAAATGGCTCAGCTGCTCCTTGCAGACCTTCCTCCCAAGCGTGCTGTCTGGCAGGATCCTTGGGTGCCTGTCGCAGTCTCAGAATCCATTTTATGGACTACCAAGAGCCCCGTGCTAGGTCCCTGGCATCGCAGCGGTGCTGGGTGTAATGGAAATGTCATCGTGCCTCCCCAAAGCCAGATCTGGGTCTAAAGATGTTGCAACCACTGGGTCCACACCCCCGCCACTGCTTTCACACTGGCAGGGCCGCAGCCCTTTTTAGGAGTCACAGATCTGTCCTTCCTTGGAAACCTAGGCCCCATTTGGCCCGGAGGGATAGGAACAATGGAGATCTCATCTGACCAAAAGTGTGAAATCAGCACCCAGGAAACTCAGTTAACAATCTGGACAATTGAGAAAACTCACCAGAGGGGCTATGCCACAGACGCGCCTGAAAAGACCAACATGGCTACAGAGCGGGTGGAAGGGGAACAAGGGAGGTGAAGAGGAACACAGACAAGAAGGGAAATAAGACAGAAGACAGTTCAAGTGACAAGGAACTAACACAGAGAGCAGGTGGGGCAGGACAACCAAAGGGCGGTTAATACTGAGCAGGTTTCTAGTTCTAAAGGATTTTGAGTGTCATGTCTGGCCACGAAACTACTGTGCCCAGGACTGGCAGGGCTGGCAAGGCCTGTGGTAAATGAGAAAATATACTCACTAGGTCTTTCTGGGACTTTCAGTGATTAATCACGTAAGATGGACTTCAAGATACACTGGCTTTATAATGAATTCCACAACACACCAGTATTAGCACAGCCTGAATCCAGGGCTGGTGAGAGAATGGAAAAGGTGGCAGTCCCTGAAAACAGAGTGTTACAAGGACATATGCACTAGAGATGTCTCCAAGGTGGCATCTGCCCACACTGGCTGTGCAAAATGAGGGTCTGGCTGGCAAGTGCTAATATATTTCAGGGAAAAGAAGAAAACCAAAGAATTAGAGATGCTAAAACTAGGGCTGAGACTGTAATTGGGAAATCACAAATCTTTGCTCACAGCTCCTTTCTGAGAGGCAAAGGCCCTCAAGGCCTGATCACAGGTGCTAAGCTGCAGTCTCTGAACCTTAAAAGCCAACCAGGCTATTAACAACCAGAAAAAATCAGTGACTGGGGTCAAGACTGAACACTCCCAGGGAGTAACACTGGCCTCACTTTAGACAGGAGAAACACCCAACTGCAGTGTGGAAAATCTTACTTGTTATCGGCAACAGCACTGCCATCTTGTTTCCCCTAGGTAGCTGCTTCCAGGGAAAGGTGACAAACATGGTAGTCATCTACATGTCACTGGGGTGCAGGGGAGGTGGCCAGGAGCACGAGCATGTGAATGACCTACTATTTAATATAATGGGTGTGAGAAAACGAGGCCCCTTTCCTTTCCTTTTCACTTTTGCTCTAGCCTATCAGGAGCCGGAAAGGCCGGATGGTGACAAGGTTTGAACCGTGTGGACGGTTCTGCACGCAGGCCTCACTGTGGACACCTTCCCAGGGCGTGCATCAGCTGTGTGAACAAAGTCACCCAAGCCATTCTTTCCCTCCCCTAGTAAGAGTGAGAGTGAGACGGAACTGGGACTTCCTCCATTCCCTAAGCACCATGCATCCTGGTGGCACTAGCTCCCCCTCCGAGACGTCACAGAAAACAAGAGCAGGCTGGCAACTAGATCACAATCACTCCTGAGTGTCTTCACAGTTAAGACAGGCACATGTCTCAAAAGGCGGCCTCTGGGCCCCCCATCCCCGTTTTCAGGTACACACACACACACACACACTCGCACACTGTGGGAACGCTGTTTAGCCGCTGAGTGTGGCTGGCTCATGTCAGGTAGTGCACCACGAGGAACATGACTGTAAGGGTCACCAGCATCCCGCCGATCATGAAGTACTTGTCCTGGAAAGCCCGCTTCTCGATGAGCCGCATCACCGTGTTGGACAAGCCCAACATGTTGGCAATGTCGAGGATCTTCTTCTGAGTGCCCTGAGGCAGAAAGAACAAACAAACAAACATCAAGTCACTTTGCCAAGCGTGGGTGAATGTCATCAGGAGACGGAGCTTTGCCAACAGACATTCTCTTGGTCATGCCCAGAACACACAGAAAGCAATGTCAGCCAGAAATAGAGCCACTTTCATGTGGTCGACTGATTTTTGATCAAGGTACCAGAGCAGTGCAAAGCAGAAAGAAAAGTCTTTTTCACAAATGATGCTGGAACGACTGGCTATGTATCACAGATATGTATTTTATATATATATATATATCACTCTCTTTTTTTTTTCCCCGAGACGGAGTCTTGCTCTGTTGCCCAGGCTGGAGCGCAGTGGCGCGATCTTGACTCATTGCAACCTCTGCCTCCCGGGTTCAAGCGATTCTCCTGTCTCAGCCTCCCGAGTAGCTGGCATGACAGGCATGTGCCACCATGCCCAGCTAATTTTTGTATTTTTAGTAGAGATGGGGTTTCACCATGTTGGTCAGGCTGTTCTCGAACTCTTGACCTTGTGATCCACCTGCCTCAGCTTCCCAAAGTGTTGGGATTACAGGCGTGAGCCAGTGTGCTGGCCCTATATGTATCTTTCTTATAGTTATGTGTGTAAAAGCTGAACCTCAATTCACATTACGTACAAAAATTAATTTGAGATGGGTCAAGAATTAAACATAAAAGCTAAAACCACAATTAAACCTTCTAGAAAAAAACAGGAGAGTATCTAAAAACTGCAAACAGGCCAGGTACAGTGGTCATCCCTGTAATCCCAGCACTTTGGGAGGCAGGGGTGGGAGGACTACTTGAGGCTGGGAGGTAGAGATCTGCCTGGGCAATGTAGTGGAGAACCCTGTCTCTACAAAAGTTAGCCAGCTGTAGTAGTGTGTACCTGTGGTTCTAGCTACTTGGGAGGCTAAGATGAGAGAACCACTTGAGCCCAGGAGTTCAAGGCTGCAGTGAGCTGAGTTCACACCACTGCACTCCAGCCTAGGTGACAGAGCAAGGCCCTGTCTCAAAAAAATACATACATAAATACATACTGAAAACAACGGTGTCACAGTCAGAAGATAAATGAACGAATTATGATATACCTGCACCAATGGATACTGCTTCACAATAAAAAGTACCTGACTGCCAACATGGAACAAAATACGTAACCATGGGAACGAACCTTGAAACACAACTGGGAGGAAGAAGCCACTCAGAAGAGTAGTATGAATACTTTTATATGAAGTTGAGTAACAAGCAAAACTCATCCATGGTGAAATAAATCACAACAGTGGCTGCCTGGGGCAGAGGGGTCAACTGACCGGGAAGGGGTCTGAAGGATCTTTCAGGGGTGATGAAATGGTCTGGACCTTGATGGGAGGTGAGTTACAAAGGTGGATGCATTTGCCAAAATTCACTGAACTGTAAAAATATCATCTGTACACCTGTCTGTAAATTATATCTCAAAGAAAATACTTAAAATTAGAATAATTTATACTAAAAAAAGAAGGCAACATAAAAAAAAACTTGTTCTCGGCTCTCGAGTTCCAATAATCCTTGATACCAACCTATTTACTTTAGAGAGTAGACTCTGAGGTTTCTTCTGAGTACAATGGGTGGGTTGGGTTCATATTTACAAGAGGGTCTAAAGTGGGAAGAGACAGACACCACCACAATGACCTAAAACCCCTTCCTTTTTTTTTTGAGATGGGAGTTTTGTTCTTATTGCCCAGGCTAGAGTGCAATGGTGCGATCTTGGCTCACTGCAACCTCAGCCTCCTGGGCTCAAGTGATTCTCCTGTCTCAGCCTCCCAAGTATCTAGGATTACAGGCATGTACCACCACATCTGGCTAATTTTGTATTTTAGTAGAGATGGGGTTTCTCCATGTTGGTCAGGTTGGTCTTGAACTCCCGACCTCAGGTGATCCACCCGCCTTGGCCTCCCAAAGTGCTAGGATTACCGGCATGAGCCACGGTGCCTGGCCCTAAAACCCCTTCTATAAATGGCATCACCCACCACCAGAACAAAAGGGCATTGTATTCCTAGACCAGCAGCCCAAACCATCCAGCCTGCCCTTCCCTACTGCTTTCTGATTTTCAGCTTAAACCATGTTCAACTTATTAAGTAACAAGTGTTAGTGAATGCCAGGCAGACCCCGAGTCACTCAGCACATATCACCCACTGCTACTTGTATGGATGGCATCAAACCTCATGCCTCATATCCTTTTTTCTTTCTTTTTTAAATAAATACACATTAATGAGCAACTGAGAGAAGCTAGGGAAGTGAGATCAACATAAGGCATCACGGACAGGAATCCAAACTCTACCTTCTGCCCAGACAGCAATTAACAAGCCTCAGTTAGAGAAATTACAAGTCAAACTTCATTGCCATTAGAGATCAGAGAAATGTTTTTTTCCGAGATAGCGATAATACAAATTAGACTCTTGCTAAAGTCCTGCTTAGCTCTGAATATGCAATTATTTCATCACCGTATGAAGCTACGGATCAACCTTCTAAATCACTTGAAAATGACCATAAATTTCAAAACACGTATTCATTTTCAGCCACACATTGGCCCCAGCCACAAACTGGCCCCAGCCAGAGTGCTTCAGCTTAGCCCCTTCATGCCTGCTCCTATGTTCCTTTCGAATGCCGTAGGTGAAAAATCCCGACAGAGATAGGGTGCAAGGCCGGTGGAGGGAATCAAGAGATAAACACCAAGTCGCCACAGGTATGCAGAGGAAAGTGATTAGAAACCTCATCTCAACCTCCAGCCACCTCCCAGCCTTCCCCTCTGGTATCAGTGTGAGTGACGAGAGGTGTGCAGATACCCCAGCGCGGCCAGACTTCAGTGGGAAGCTAGTATGTGCCTTAACAGGATACTCTAACCCCCACTGGCTCTTCATCAGTATGACGCGAGGTTTGGTCCTAAAAGGCCTCTAGTGTTTTTCTGAGATATGAAAAGGAGAGTAGCAGTTTTCTAAAGAAAGGGCAGACTAATCAACACGTATCAGTTCAGATCACCGCGGGTGGCTCTCATGAAAGGGGAGAGCCCAGCAGGCTGCTGGAGACCACCCTTCCAGGCCATCTGAGACACTGCAACTATCAGCAGGAGGCGAGTGTCACTTGCCGCTTGCCTGACCCTCTCCCCCGTAGAGATGGCAGGGACTGTTCAGAAACGTACTGAAGTCCTGTGGAGCTGACGGGCTCAATGTGGCCCAACAGAAACTAAGATAAAGCTCACACTTCCGAGCACTGCTTCTCACCGCTCAGTGGCTGGGAGTGCTTCACTCACAGGGAACCACACCCTGATAACAGACAGAGCCCACACCCTATTATCCATTAGAGCTGATACAGGAAAAGGGCAGAGGCTGAAACATCATGACTGACATCAGAGTCTGTGTAATGTTTCTGTAAACCACTCCCAGGGGCTGAGTCTCAGCAGTGCCAACTGGTCAGGGCTTCTAGGAATACCTGAGGCTAGAGAGTGAAGAGTCGCTGGGATCACCAGCACAGGCTTTAGAAGCTCTAATTTACTGCAAACAACCAGGCGGCCCTAACACCGCACGGTGGGGATTCAGCTACTGAAATACAAAAGGTTTCAGTTATAAGGCAGTCCACAGTAGGGGTCCTAAGGGAAAGCCACCTTAGAGTGAGGTACCAAAGGACAGCCACGTCTTCATTTTTCCAAGAGTAGATTCTGTAACACAATTTCTCAGCCTGTGATTGGACCCCTCGTAGTAGCAGTCACTTTCATGGTAAGTTCAGTAAATGGGAAAAGACTTGGATACTAAGAGACGCCACTTTACGGTTTCTTTCAAGCACTGGCAAAGGAACTGGGTACGTTCAGTCTCACGGTAACTCAATTCCAACAGAAAGGCTCCCAAACTCAACGGCTCTGTCGTGTCCTCAAAATATCACAATTTGAGGACACATAATCAAAACATAAACACAGGTACTGAACTGTTGGATGAGGCTATAACAGGCCTTCTCCCTGTCCCCCAGCAGGGACCCCACCTTTAAGGTCAGTCTCTGGTTCCTCAGTCCATCTAAAATATTGTGCCCATCTAAAATGAGGTCATCCACGCCGTGGTGAATTTTCTGGAGGGAGGAGTTAAACTGCAGTGATTCATCCATTGGTATGGTGGTGTCAGAGTCCTGGGAAAGAAACACAAGCACTTGATTAACTTTGCTTGTCAGTCAGTCAGCTCCTGGGGTCTGACTGCTCTGTCTGTTGGCCGAGGCCAAGCCAGAACAGCCAGAGGGGATGGTGCAAGAATCAGCAGAACTAACGGATAAAGACGTCATGCAAAGGCCTGGGGTGGCCTCCGTCCACACAGAAGAGGAATTTCCTCAGATTTGTCACTCTCCAAATGAGTTCCACTCCACAAGTAGCGTTCATTCTTGCCTCTGTATCATTATCTCCACTTAGGAAGAGTTATTCCTTCCAGATCTCACTGGGTGTCTCATAAAGGCTTTCTCTGACTACTCGCTAACCCAGCTTGTTCCACATCTTCCTTTCCGTGGCTTCCCCTTAATGTAGTGTTAAATGTTTGTTTTTGTCCTTTAGCTATTTTATCTACAGTTTAGCTCTCCAAGTAGACTAAGGGTTGACTAAGGATAAAGGAGGCTGTGCTTCTGCATTTTCTCTTTTTTGAGACAGGGTCTCCCTCTGTCACCCAGGGTGGACTGCAGTGGTGCGATCTCAGTTCACTGCAACTTCAGCTTCCTGGACTCAAACAATTCTCCCACCTCAGCTTTCTGAGTAGCTGGGACCACAAGTGCATGATACCATGTCCAGTTTTTTTTTTTTTTTTTTTTTTTTGTATTTCTGGTAGAGACAGGGTTTCACCATGTTGCCCGGGCTGGTCTTGAACTCCTGTGCTCAAGCAATCTGTCCGTAGGCCTCCCCATTTCACAGATTAAAAAAATGCCCAGAGAGGTAGAATGACTTGTCCAAGATTATGGAGCTGGTAAGAAGTCCAGTGGACATGGGAGTCTGGGTACTGAGCGCAGGGCCTGCCCTGTTACCCATACTGTAGAGAGAAACACCAAGAGCCATCCTGGTGGCTCTACCTGTGCACTGAAAGTGGACTACAGAGAGGAGCCAGGTCCTCACCAGCTGTGAGAGTGTCCTGTCTCTTTTCTGCCAATCATAAACTCTCCTGCCAAGTAGTGTTGGGGTTTGTTTTGGGGTTTTTTTTTTTTTTTTTGAGACAGGGTCTCATTCTGTCACCCAGGCTCAAGTGCAGCCTTGATCTCCCAGGCTTAAGTGATCCTCCTGCCTCAGCTTCCTGAGTAGCTGGGACTACAGGCGCAGGCCACCATGCCCGGCTAATTTTTATATTTTTTTTGTAGAGACGAGGTTTCACCATGTCACCCAGGATGGTGAACTCCAGAACAATCTGCTGCCTTAGTCTCCCAAAGTGCTGGGATCACAGGTGCGTGCCATTGCACCCAGCCCTACTAGTGCTGTGTTTACCCCTAAACCCCAGTTTCAATTGTCAAAAAAAAAAAAAAAAAAAAGGTTATGCCACCGTTTCTTTGCTGCTCAGATTCAGAATCATTTTGCATATGTGCGTTTTCAACTGCCCCTGCTAACAGGGGAGCTCCTCACAGGCAGGAGTCAGGTTTTTGAATTTCCTCATGTGTTTTACTCCTAGCACCTGAATTCACTAGTGTTCCGCACGCAGCTGATGCTCAGTGCATCAAAAGACACTAGTGTTTCAAAGGCTCAATTAGAGACTTCCCTTCAGTAATCTGACAAGCACTTACGGAATGTCGTTCATATACAAATCTTCTTACACTCCCATCTAAAACAGCATGGCTGATAGGCCATTATCTCTCGGAAAAATGTATTATAGCTCCAGATGGTAGAATGACCAGGAAGAAGTTTCATCTAGCAAGTCAATGTTTATTAGGAACCGACTGCATGCACAGCATCACGCCAGGCTGGCAAAAAAGCGAAATAATCCTGAGCGATTATCTTTGGCCTAAAAAAGGCCTGAATGCTACATTATAACGATGTAAAATCCAAGCAACATCTTATAGTGCGCCTGATCGTCCATTAAGTTTTTGAATTGTTAAACACTGTGACTTGACTGCTTACTCCGGAGAAGCAACACTGCGTAGGCACATTCTGAAACACCCGGGGCAATCTGTTACAAAGCAAGGATGCAGCATTGAGGGTTAAACATACAAAGCAGAAAGTGATGTGAATTTTAACGACAGGCTTAGAAAGCTAACATCTCTTTAGAAAATAAATCTCTGTAAAAAACAAAATACAGAAAAGCCAAAGCACACTTCACCTAGTGGAATATATATATAGGACACAGAAAAGGCCAGTGTGTTCCACAGCCATGTGCAAGAAATGATCCGATTAGGGACAATGGGTTCTGAGAAATCAAACGTGCAAACCAACACACTTTCAGGCAGACTCACGCAAGCAGTCCATCTAACCCTAAACATCTGTTAACAAATTCCTCCAAACTGCTGCTCAGACTAGAGGCAGAAACATTTTAATGCACCTGACACTGGAACCACACACACACTCAGTACAATGGCAACTGCCCGCAGGCAGCTTTGAAATGCTGCCTTCTCTACAAATGGCCTAAGTTCTAATCATCTGTCTCTATCTGATCAGAAAAACATTTCCACCATGTGAACTTCCACCTTTCTGTCTCAGACAAGTCCAACCAGGTAATTTTCACCTCTGCCTATTCCCCTTCAATTTAACTGCTTCCTCTTCAGGTTTTTGTCTTAGAAAAAGAGATTCCTCTGTCTAGGGCTAAGCGCTGTGGCAATGCACAAAGTTCCTGTCATTTCCAGTTGGTTTCCTCCTCATCAGTCTTCTTCAGACACCCCCTAAAACAGATGACGCTCAGAGATCTGAACTCTGTCAAGTGCAGGCCTACCCTCACCGCATGCCTGGCTTACGTTAGTGGTGAAGGTTCGAGACAGAAGCTCTTCTCGCTGCCTCTCCTGCTGTTCCCTTGCATGGCGCCGATGCTGGAAGTTTCTGAGAGCAGTCTGCAGGTGCTGGACATCATACTTTAACTGGTCAACCCGACTGGAATTGATGGAGAGAGAGATTAAATTCCAGGAACTCAGGTCAGCAGAGTCTGAGGGGGCCAGTCTTTCTACTGAGGAAAAGACGGCGTTTCCTTACTTCTCCCTACACCACCCCACGATATGCTCCCCCTGCCCCCCGCCACTGCAAGATCTGATTTTGATCAATGATGTTGAAAGTAAAGAAGTAATTCATGGTTAAAGTGAGATGGTAGCACGCAAGATTCCGGCAGCTTGACTTCAGTATCTGCTGCTCTCTGATTCTGGATGCATGACAGGGAACAGGGGACAGGAAGCAGGTTCGCTGACCTCTTCCTGACCTTCTATGGATTATATCACTCTCCTGGAAGAAGCCCAAGGGCATCTTTGAGGCAAAGCATCCACACAGTTTCATAAAACTTTTGGAAACAGGCACTGGGGGTGGAGGTGGAGAGGGTGGTTTCATTTTAATTTCACGGTGGACTATCAAACATTAGATCAGTATTTCATTATAGGTGGACTGATTGAAGTGATTTTTCATTTCAACCCAAGAAAAACCCAGCAGGAACCAAAGAGCAGAACAAAACTCCATGGCAACATTAGGCTTCAGGTGGCCATGGGTCTACTCAGAAAAACAGAACCGGAGGCAAAATTTCAAAATGACACCAAAGAGGTAAGGTGTCACAAGGCCTCTGAGTCACAAACCTCATAGGCTATTTATTTTGAGGGGGTACCACTCAAATAGAATTATGGCCTTTGGGGGGGCTTTTTATTTGCTTAGTCTTATATTTTCAATATGTACGTGGGTTTTCAGAATATTCTATCGCCTCCCCCCTCGAGGAAATCCTGTCTTGACAGGCCTGGAGTATGAGAGTCATGTCAGAGGTCAGCACTCACAGCTTGGCATTCTGCCTTTTGTTAGGAGGCTCCTTGCTGGACAAAATCTCCAGGCGTTCTAGATGGCTGAATATCCGGTCTATGCTTGCTTGGATTTCGTTTTCTACTACTGCACAAAAGAGAAAAAAGAATGATTGCTGGAAAAAAGATAGTGAATTTAAATTAGAATGATAAATCACATATGTTTTCTCAATATCCAATAAACTAGAAACACATATTTCAAAAGGAGAAAAACGTGTACACTAATGAATAACAGAAAAAAAATTCAAGTTATGCTGTAAATGTTGTTTTGAAAAAAGTACATGTATATAGCTGTTAATGACATAACAATGCCAATTTTTTTAAAAAGCTGAAGGTAAATCTGTAGAAATAAATTTCCTACTTTTAGAAACTAAACCCGTAAAGGTTGTCCAAATCAATACTTTAAGTTAAACTTTCTGTTATAGGTCTTTTTTCCTTTGGGATTCTCAGACATGGATTATAAATACCTAGTAAAAAGACTGCCAATTTGAATTCTCTATAGTAATGAGGCTTTTTTTAATTAAAAAAAAAAAAGCATAAAGGAAGGGGAAGATTAGTATGTGAAACATACAGAGAACAGTTCCCTTAAGGCTTTCTGTAAGAATGGGTGGGTTGAGCAATGCTGACGTTCCCGAAATAGACCAAATATCAATAGGAAAGGCCCAGGAAAGAGTCCACAAAGGTAAAGAGATATGATAAATATGGTCATTTTCCTTATCCCCTTCGATAAGACTGGCAAAATGACCTCTTTCCATTTCTAATCACGTAGCAATGAGATTGTTGAGAAGGCAAACAAAGTCCGATGAACAAAGAAGCGAAAATGTGCACAAAAGAAAGCATCCAGACTGCTTCTTGCCCCATAAAGAAGTGACAGCAGTGACACTGCCCCTTCCTAGGCCTTTCGCCCACAGTGAACAAAGAGAGTTGAGATTAGAACAAGGTGGGGCACAGAACCAAGAGCAGAGCAGCTTTTGAAGCTGTGAAAGGAGACGTGAGAGAACACGAGGAATGGGCCCGGCGGGAGCCCAGCAGTGAGGTGGGAAGGCAGCCCCCGCAGGTGGTGTCCATATGACTGACTCAGAAAAAGGACCTTTCCCCAGAATAGAACCCCCACCACAGCCCCACAGAAAAAAACAAAAAATCAGCATGCTTCTCAGAAGAAACCATGCTGTGGGAACTAAACTAATTAATATTGCTGTTCGTTTCTAAATAATCCTCCTAAAAAGCCACAGTTCTCAGCTCAGAAGAAATGGCCAATTCCAGTTAAACATCTCTGAATTTTTATGGAGTACATTCCTCTAAGGACTAGGTAATTAGATTAAGACAGATGGAGGCAAGCGCTTCCATTCCCATAGGGCCATGTCAGGTTGAGTGGAGGGGTAATGGGGGATAAGACTTGCGGGATTCCAAAGGGCACACTCAGGGAAATCAGTGACTTTGCCATAGGGTTTTTCTGTCCACCCTAACAACAAAACTCATTCCACGCTGAATCATTAAGCCCCCGAGGCAGAGTGCAGTCAGGAAACCCAGCCCATTAGCACCCTGTCATCAGAGAAAGGACTCTGGCCTCCACAGTTAATTACTCACAGTGCACAGACTGCTTGTCTGCCGTCTCCAGGCGTCCCATGCAAGACTGGATCTCATGGACCTGCCTATCAAAGGAAGAGGGAGGAAATGAGTGAGATGGGAGTAATCAACAGCACTTCAGTCAGGAAAGACAATTTTTCTGATGCCAACATGTAACTGATTTAAATTGACAGCATCACCGAACTGTAAAATTTGTATGTGGCACTTTAGGCCCCACGTTTTGGCATGGTTTCTAATATCTTAACTACTACTAATAACACTGATAGGCAGATTGTGGGTGCTTACCATATCCAGATACTTCGCCAAGTCAATAACCCTATGAGGCAAATACCACTATCATCCTCATTTTATAAATAAAACTGTGAGTCCAGAAAGGTTATGTAACTCGTTCAAGGTCACACAGCAAGTGATAAACCTCTAACTGGACCCAGCCAATCCTACTCTCTGTTCTACGACCCAAAGTGCTAAGCAATGGCCTGTACTAGGAAGAGTCAAAGGGCAAGGGAGATATAATCCTTGTCCTTCAGAAACAACATAATTAGGAATGACAGGCTGGGCGCACATGAACAAGCCCTGGGAAGATTTACAAGAAAAGCAATACACATAAGTCTAAACAAACAGAAAGGGGGTCGCTCTGCACAGCAGTGTCACATGCAAACAGAGAGAGGGGTGGGGCTGAGAAAGAGAAACCAGGTTAAGTTTTGTGGACGGAGAGAGTTCTGACATCACTTTTGAAGAAACAAGGCATCATTTGGTGAAGGAAGATAGAAGAAAATGATATGCAAAAATTCATACAAGACATGTCATGTGTATTAAAAGCAGGGTGGGCTGCTTGAAAGAGAAATCAGGTCGAGGGAGAGGAAGATGAAGTAACTCACTGCAGGAAACCATTCAGAGGAAGGTCCTGAAAGACAGGGACCGCCTGTTTGGTAAACATCCTTCCCTGACAATACGAATGAAAGAAGAAACTGCCATCTCATTTGGAAATGCAACACTATACCCTGGATCTGGGTCACACTCTCTGGAGGCTTCCCAAGCCTCCTCAAGACCCTTCCTAGTGGTCCTCCATGATCAGTCCTTGAGATACTGCTTATGCTGGGCACACCATCCACTTCCTGGTCCTCACCCAAGTTAGAGCCCACGTGAAGGGGGCCTGCTGGGCTCTCACATCATCCCCAACCCTGGAGGAAAGGTCAGCAACCATTTTCCATGATGAGTACTGCAAACCGTGACCCCAAATTTACCAGTGCCAGCCAGGCACCCAACTTTGGCTTCAGCTTGTGCCCAGTCTTTTCCAGGGCTTCCCTGTGGCCTCTAGACATGCCCTCGGGCACCAGAAGAAGCTGGGCGAGCTGTCAAATGGCTCCCCACAGTGCTCCTAGGCCTGTAGCCCTGAGAAGCAACTAGAAATCACTACTAGAGTCCGAGACCAGACCATTGCTTCCGGAAAGTAAGTGCAGCATATTCTGGGATGATGCAGGGGTGTGGAGGTAAGGGGGCTGATGTAGGAATGCCGCCTGAGGTAGCTGACATCTGAATCAGGGTAACCATGGGAACAGGTATAGGGGACTGGATGGTAACGGGAATGGAAAGGAGAATTAGGACTCTAATGAAGTCCTGATGTAGGCTGTGAGGTAAATTTTCAATGGTGACTTAATAGAAAAATCTGAAAGTTGGTAATATTACCAACAGAAACAGTGACATAATAAAAAGGTGGGGGAGGCAAAGAATAGCCAAGACCACTCTGAAGGAGGAAGAGGAAGAATGACTTGTCCCACTCACCATTATGACTTATAAAGCAGCAACAATGGAAACAATATGGCGGCAGTGCAGGTACAGACAGACAAAGAAAGGCAAACCCGACACCTGACCCAAGACGAAAGAGAGAGCCAGATGCAGCCCCATGTATTTGGGAGCTTTTGAAAGAAGGGACTACAATCAATGCCAACAGCTCTGATTTGTTATCCATAGAGAAAAAGGACACCTCAGGTAACACACAAAAATAAACTCAAGCTCACTTAAAACCTAAATGGGAAAAGCAGAGCTTTCAAACTTTCTGAAGAAAATACAGATGTGCATAAATGACCTAGGTTACAGAAGGATTTCCTAAATAAGACAAAAATCCCAAAACTACGCACTCCAACAAAACCCACAGGCCGCAAAAGAAAAAACAGATACAACTGACAACATTAAAACAAAAACTTCTGTACACCAAAGCCACAAAATAAATAAAAAAATGAATGGCACAGACCGGAGGATATCTGCACCAGGTAACAAAGGATTGATGTGCAGAAAATATACAGAGAACTGTTACAAATCAATAGGAATAGTCAAACAAGGCATTTTTTTTTTTTCTTAATGAAGAAAGGGCAAATAACAGAAAAGAAAACCCAAATGGTCAATCGACATACAAAATGACAATCAACTAGGAAAACACAAATGAAAAGCAATGAGGTCACATTTCTTTAGCCCATCAAACTGACAAATATTTTAAAGGTTGAAGACATATGCATTAATAAGGATAAAGGGAAACCAGAACTCTCATACCCAGCTGGATTATAAATTGGTAAAACGCTTAAAATGCTTTCTAACAATAACTAGTAGAATAAAGCATGTATCCATCCTATGGCCCAGCACTTTGAGGAATATGTCCTAGAGAGGTCCTGGCATACACTGAGGAGATATACATGGCAGGGATGTTCATCAAAGCACTTTTGTACAGGCCCATACCCACTGGCTTTTCCCATCCAATCTCTATTTGCTTTGAACCAATCAGAGAAGATGCAGCCAATAATACAACTCCAATCGCTACATTTCATGCAAAGAAAAGATAAACGTGAAACAACAAAGCAAGTATGAATGGTAAGGTGGGAACCACTGAAGTGGAAAATCTGTTTCAAACTGAACTGGGAAGTCTGACAACACAACATGGTGGCTGGAAGTCAATTAGAAACAGGTGATACACAAGCAGACTTGGGAGCACGGACATGAGGAAAAAGAAGTCTTAGCACTCTCCAGCATAGGGTCCATGGTGGGCTTGGGTGATAATGTAACAGAGCAGAGACGTAGTAGTGAATAAGCCAGGGTCACTGCAGCTGTCTCTAAAAAAGGTTTACAGAAGATCTAGGAAGAATTTTTGAACGGAAGTGCTTTTTAAATGTTCATGAAACTACTCACCATCCCACCCCAACCCCCGATAACCCCGTAATATTCATCCACTAAGCAGCCAGGCTGCCTCTGACCACTGTGAGCATGAAAATGCTATGTAAGGTATGCAGCATCACATGTTTGTTGTTACTTTACTTAAAAGTAGTGGCAACAATCTGGTCATTTTCATTTCACTCACTTTGCCTTTACATTTAGCTCATTAAAGGGGAAAATCTATAAAGGAAAAAAAATGGTCTTAAGGTAATAGTTCTTAAGCCCAACTGCTTATCAAAATCACCTGGGGGGCCTGTTAAATGTAATGCTTCTTGTGCCCTGGACATACTGAGTCAGAATCCCTAGCAATAAGGTCTAGGACAGGGGACTGATCTTGGACTACACAGGGGACAAATGTGGGCACCTTTACAATCACTGGGATCTCAAAAATAGAAGCTTGGCTGTTAGGTCCTCTATAAAGTTCATCTAAATGAAATATTTAAGTGTAAAATGTTTATTCTGTTTTTCATCTTTTATTTTCATTCATTCACTGTTCAGGTAAGTTCAGGAGTTTTCAAGTAACTTTAAAATGTCAATCTAATTCCAATGTACTCAATGTATTCAGGGGCATGGCAAGAGATAACCACAAACTGGGTTCAAAGTTCCAGTAAAATCAGTATGCTCAGCTACTGTTGTGTCAACTCAGCTACGTTAGTTAATTTCTGCAGTTGCAAAAATTCCTTGCTGGTGCTCTCCAGACTCCATGTGTTTCCTGTGAAAGTAATTCAGTCACCAGTTCTGTATCATGGAACTGCAAGGTGCCTTACAGTTTAACCAGCCCAAACTATAATAGCATTCTACCGATGAGGAAAAACAAAGTAAGGAGGTCTAGAACCAGAACTCCCACTCCTAGTGCAGCACTTGAGAAAAAAGGAGATACTGTAGCATGAAAGAAGGTAAACTCCTCGAGGGCAGGGCTGTGCTGCCAGCACCGAGAATGGTACACAGCACATAGCAGGTGCTCAATAAATATTCATTGAATGAATGAGTGTCAGGGTAAGAGAGGGCCTAATAGCTACGAGGCAAAGCTATACTGCTGCTTGTTTTGATAAATTGTACTGGAACACAGGTACATCAATTAGTTTACATACTGTCTATGGCTATTTTCTCGATACAACAGCAGAGCAGTCACTACAAAGACTGTATAGCCCGCAGGGCCTAAAATATTTACTATCTTAAAACTGATCCTTAACAGAAAAAAATGGCAAACTGCTAGAGTCTAAGGGTGCGTTGCTGGAGCTGGAGGCCTACAGAGTTTATCTACACTCCACACACCTTGTTTGGGGAACCATTTAGTATTCCTCTTCTAAGCTATGCAGATTTCTCTGTGATTAGCTGCACTGAAAACAGGTATAGTCTAAGACTCTCTAAACAAAATTATTCTTGAATATAAAATGGGTCATGGCCTTCTTGCCAACATCTCTTAACTAAATTAACTAGACAAGACCATGCATAACAGATTAACTTTAAGGCAATACTATGCCCATTTTGTCCTGCTACCGTAAAAGATCTGCCCTTTCTCAGTAACATGAACATAGTTTCGCTTCATTCTTTTTCTAAATGACTCAGAGGCTAGTTTAAGTCCCTTCCTATGTTTATGTGAGAATAGGGCTCCCCAGTGTAAAAGAAAGTTCTGTCATTACAAAGTAGGTTCTGTATTTTCGCCCACCCAAATGAAACACTTCATCGCCAAAATAAAAGAAACCCATAAACTCAGAAAATGAAAGCGTAGGAGGATCATCATCCTCTTATTCCTAATGGTTAGGGCCTTTCATTTCCAGGCCTTGGGAGTGTCATTTTAAGTGTTTTAATCAACAAAACTACAGCATAAGTTTGAAAGGTCTTACTAGGACTCTTAACAGGATAGGTATATACCTCAAAAAATTGAGAAGAGGAACTAAAACTTGTACACGAGAGTTCACAGCAGTTATTATTCTCAATAGCCCAAAGGTGGAAATAACCCAAGTGTCTATCAACAGATGAATGAATAATAAAATGTGGTAGATACATACAACAATTATTCAGTAATAAAACGGAATGAAATTCTGTTAACAGGCTACAATATAGATGAACTCAGAAAACATTAACTGAAATAAGCTAGATACAAAAGGAGAAATTCTGTACGACTCCACTTACATAAAGTATCTAGAATAGGTAAATTCAGTAGAACAGATGTTACTAGGTGCTCTGGAAGGAAGAAATGAAGTGGCTGATTAATAGGCACAGTTTGTTTGGGATGATGAAAAAGTTCTGGAGATGGATCGTACTGATGTAAGCTGTGAATGTACTTAATGTCACTGAATTGTGAACTTAAAAACTGTTAAAACAGTAAATCTTATTTTGTGTATATTTTACAATTTAAAAAAATCACAAAATTCTTTCCCCGCAAAATAGAGTAAGGATGGCCCTATTTCCATACTCAACTACGTATCTCAGCAAATTCCAAAAGTGCAGGACGATGCGAATAAAGGACACTACCAAGGAATTTAAGTTGTGAGAAGCTAAACTAAAATTCGATTTCCTTAGCAATAACCTGTAACCAGATATGATTAACAAGTAGTAATAGCTAATGCTACGTGAACAGCAATTTCTTTGTACCACAAAAATGTAGTCTTTAGTATAAATCAAATAAAAATACAAATATTTTCCGGTACGTGCCTTGACTCTCCAATTAAGCAGTACACTACTACGGGAAGGGGCCGTGTCTCCTACTCCATGTCTCCTCTCGAGCTCTACCAACCCGGAGCACCGAGTAGGTGCCGGACAAAGTTTTATAACCTGCAGGTGCCACTTTCCCCTCACCCAGTTTACCCAGTAGGTAGTCATGGACTTGCAGACCCCAGGAGCCATCTGCCTCACGTCTCCAGGCCCCAGGCTGGACCGGCTGATCTGGGCGTCCCGCCAGAGATTAAGTACTTCGGAGGCATCCCCAGCAGTGCCCTGGCGGAAAAACTCGGCCTCTTCTACCCTGGCGGACGTCCGAGGCCCCAGCCCCAGAAGCAGGCCTCACGTGGCCTAGCCTCGCCTAGCCCCCGCCCGCTCCCCGACGCGGCCCTCACTTGTGCGTTTGCTGGTACAGGTGGTCCATGTCGCCGACCCCGCAGGCCACGGATGCGGCTCTGGCTTCTCCGAACACGTCCTCACAGCCCCACTTCCGGCTTCCGGCTTCCGGTCGCAGGACCCGCCTACCCCTGCCGGCCAGGGCTGCCCGCAAGCGCGCCTTACTAGCAGTGGTTGCGAGATCTGAGAAGGGGAAGGAGAAATGAGTCCGGTAATGGAAGGATAAGTGTAGTTACAGGCTCGGTTTCACGTGAAGGCCAAGGAGGTGTAGGTGTTCGCAGACGGCTAGCCTCAGTATTCGGTCAGGCATTAGGAAGGACAGTCGCGGGATACTGACGAGAAGTCCTCAGAGCAAAGTTGCAGGCGAGCAGGGATACCTGCTTTTCCCTGTCGCAGAGGCACGGGAGGTTCTTGCTTGGCTTCGCTTTAAACCGTTTAATCGGGGGTCTGGAGATTTCGCTCTCCACTGGATTCCTTGGCGCATGCTTTTCCTGTCTCGCATTTGTCCACTCACTCTCCCGCCTGTCTACCCCCCATTCCTATTTATCCATCCAATAAACCTACATTGAATGAGTGGTTATTATGTGTCATGTGTAAAGTGGGGAAAACCGGTTTCCTCCTGCCCTCAAAGAGGTTCTGGTCTGGAAAAAGACATATGTATGCTATCAAAAGACAAAATTACAAGAAATGTAGTTATAGATCTTAACTAGCTATTTGCGATTCTAGCACCGGGCAACACCTTATTCTGTAAAATAGAGTGAGTATTCTGACGAGCTGACTAGAGGAGATTGTGTTTATAGACAGAAAAGGGCTGAAAAAAAAAAAGCAGAAACAAAGAACAAGTTATTTTACTTGTACTGCTTAAAGCAGAAGGGATTTCCTTTATCATGGGGATATGGCTATTTTCCCTCTCTTCTGATTTCTTCGAAGGTCAGATGAACAGCTTAATTTCGGCTTTGTGGCTTGGAACTTCAGCACGAGTGACTATTTTGGTTTGGTCTGTTGGGCCTAGTGCAGGAGCTCATTTCAAACCAATGGCTTTCTATAAATTTTATGTATCAAGACAAACATTCTACAAGAGATTCCAAACATTCCAAAGAGATTGAGCTGAGCTGGGGGTCATCTCTAGGAGGAGATTTAGGAAAGACTTAATGAAGGGGTGGCATTTGAGCCGGGACTGAGATTTGGACACTTCTGCGTCTCCACATAGGCTATCCCATTTCCATCCTCCCAAGCTTATCTGCTATTCCTCCCAAGGGTGGAGACGTTCTTTTCTTCGACAAGTTCATACTTCTGTTTTCCTGGATCCTGAATCCCACCCAGTTTTGTGTCCCAAGAGTCTGTCCGCCCATGTACATTCTTTTCCTAAAATTATATTTTCACTTATTCTGTCATTGAGCATCTACTATGTACCATGCACAGATACAGGTGATAGGAACACAAGCAAGACACAGCCCTCAAATCTCCTGTATCTCTCATGGTCCGTTGGGAGGACTAATCATACCTTCAAGCTACATTATTGAGTAGAATACATGCTACAATTGATACAAAGTACCATTTCCCTGGGAAGGAGCAAGAAGGGATCATGGACAAAATAGCATACTAATAGGACCTTCAAGAATCAGTAGAATCTTAACAGTGTCATGCATACACTAACTACTCTGAAAATGTTTATTGTATGTAGAGATGAGAAGGGTATTTGAGGCTGAGGGACTAGCTTGAGCAAAGGCAAACAGAAGGAAAGAGCATGAATCTCCTCTGGCTGGATTCAGGGTGCTTGGGAGCAATAACAGTATTCGAAGAAAGGTTAGAGCCAGATCATAGGAAATCTCTATTTTGTTTTGAGATGGAGTCTCTCTCAGCCACCCAGCCTGGAGTGCAATGGCACAATCTTGGTTCACTACAACCTCCACCTCCTGGGTTCAAGCAATTCTCCTGCCTCAGCCTCCTGAGGAGCTGGGATTACAGGCACCCACCACCACGCCTGGCTAATTTTTGTATTTTTAGTAGAGATAGGGTTTCACCATATTGGTCAGGCTGGTCTCAAACTCCTGACCTCAGATGATCCGCCTGCCTCAGCCTCCCAAAGTGCTGGGATTACAGGCGTGAGCTACTGTGCCCAGCCAGGAAATCTTAAATGTCAGCACTGGGTTTTTTATTTATAGATTTTTATTCTGTGAGTAGTTGGAAGCTATTAGAAAAATCTGTTAGAGGATAGAAATGTTAAAAATGTCTCGAATAATTTTTATGCCTATGTCTTCTTTTCCTTTGGGTCTCATGGCATCCCTGGGAGGTGGATAAGGCAGATAAGGAAATTAAGTCCAGAAGATCTCCCTTCTGCCTCTCAGTATCTTAATTCTTTACACATATTTAGGTCTTCCTCTAAATAGCAGAAAACTCCACTCTCCATCTTACTGCTTTTCTTTTCTTTTCGTTTTTTTTTTTTTTTTTTTTTTTTGTGATGGAGTCTCGCTCTGTCACCAGGCTGAAGTGCAGTGGCACGATCTCAGCTCACGAGTTCAAGCTATTCTCTGCCTCCCGAGTTCAAGCTATTCTCCTGCCTCAGCCTCCCAAGTAGCTGGGACTACAGGCGCAGGCCACCACTCCCAGCTAATTTTTGTATTTTTAGTGGAGACGAGGTTTCACCGTGTTACCCAGGATGGTCCTCCCAGCATGTCCAGGAAGTGAGACATGAAATCAAAGGAGATTATTTTCTAGCTTTAAGACTTAGTGTTGTTTTCCCTGTTGGGTTTTGGACTTACTTGGGACCAGTTATCCTTCTTTTCTTGCCTAGTTCTTTCTTTTGGAATGGGAATGTCTATCCTATGCCTGTATCACCATTGTATTTTGGAAAAAGATAACTTGTTTTGATTTCACAGGCTCACAGCTGGAGGAATTTACCTTGGGATAAATCGTGCCTTGAGTTTCACCTATATCTGGTTTAGATGAGACTTTGGACTTTGGGCTTTTGAACTGGTGCTGGATTAAGTTAAGACTTTGGGGACTATCGGGATGGAATGAATACATTTTTCATGTGAGAAGGACATAAATTGGGGAGGCAGGGAGAGAATTTTATGCTTTGAATGTGTCCCCTCAAAATTCATATGTTGGAAACTTTCAGCAGTACTGAAAGGTGGGGCCTTTGGGAGGCAATGGGGCCATAAGGACAGAGCCCTCATGAATGGATTGATGTAGTTATTACAGGAGTGGACTCCTGATAAAAGGATAAGTTTGGCTGCCATTTTGTGTCTGTTCCGTGAACTAACTTCTGCCTTTCAATTTTCCATCATGAGATGAACTTCACCAGATGATGGTGCCAAGCTCTTGGACTTACCAGCCTCTGGAACTGTGAGCTGAATAAAATTCTTTTCTTTAAATATTACCCAGTTTGTGATATTCTATTATGGCAGCAGAAAATGGACAGCTGATTATACTGATAATGCCATTTGTTTAACGCTGGTTACATCACTACTCATGATGCTGCACCATTCTTCACTCTACCTACAAATACTGGCTTCATAACTCAAAGTTTGTTCTGTGCCTCTTTAGTGATGACATCTATGACAAGTTTTGCCTAGAGTGTGCAGAAAAATGTGAATAAAATTTCACTGATCAGAGTTTTATAGTGTATGTTTACCATAATATATCATCCAATCACATCTTCTCTTGAATTATTTAGGCCTTAATCACTGAATTCCCAGAGAGTGATCTCTTTCAGTGTTGACCTCACCCCTGCCTTTCACACACTGAAACCAGTTGGCAGGGGAGGGAGTGGGTAGGCTAAGGGCCCATAGGTGGAGCAAGCAGAGAAGTTCCATTCATGTAAGGAACATCTGGCCCTCACCTAGAACAGCTTAAGACCAACCCAGTATCTCATGAGGTCACTATATTGATCAGAGGCAAGAGAGGACATTGATTGTAAATGCTGGTTGGTATTACAGCATAATGGTCTTGAATGGAGAAGATAGGCATGGCCACCTCTGGAGGATTGTCTGACATGTGGTGCAAAGCCTTGGAGAGAGCTGGACACCCTGTACCAGCTGGAGGTGAGGAACCTCAGGCAGGGTAAAGGATGCATCCACTCTCATTATTGTGTCATACCAGAGGTGGCACTGTGGTCATAACTCTGGTGAGAGCCATGGCGTTGACCCACACTGGTGGCTCAACCTCAAGGATTGGTGGTGAACTGTTAGTAGCCCAGAATTCTGAACTTGTATATTCAGTGTGAATTACCCCACATTAGCAAGTCAGTACCATTCGAGTGGCCCAGTATTTTCAATGCCATAAAATAAATATTTTCTTTCTTTTTTTTTTTTTTTGAGATGACGTCTTGCTCTGTCACCTAGACTGGAGTGCAGTGGCATGATCTAAGCTCACTGCAACCTCCGCCTCCCAGGTTCAAGAGATTCTCCTGCCTCAGCCTCCCTAGTGGCTGGGACTACATGTATGTACCACCATACCTGGCTAATTTCTTTTTGTATTTTTAGTAGAGAAGAGGTTTCACCATGTTGGTCAGGCTGGTCTTGAACTCCTGACCTCAAATGATCTGCCCGCCTTGGCCTCCCAAAGTGCTGGGATTATAGGCGTGAGCCACCATACCTGGCCAGGACACAGAGTTTCTGCAGTGGAGGAAGACTGAGTTAGAATGGTGAGTCAGTCATACTGTGGGCAGGAAAAATGCTTTGCCTCCACCCTGTGACCATGGGTAAATGTCTGACAGGCTTTTGGCCTCGGGTAATGGGATGAAGTCGTGTTTCAGGAAAATCAATGTGATGACAGGTTCTTGCCTTTACCTGAACTTCAGGAAGTGCCCCACAGTTCCAGAGTTCCAGAATTTAGCAAACCAAGTCATAGTTAGTGTTTGTTTCCTTTGTGGTGAGACAAACTTAAAACATGTGTCTCTGAAGAGGACTTTTGGTCTAACTTGATGAAGCTTAATTCTTATCTCTGGAACTGTATTAATTTGTTGTGACTCTCTGGCCATCTCAACCAGATAAAATAGAATAATTCTTTTTTTTTCTTTTGAGACAGAGTTTTGCTCTTCTTGCCCAGACTGGAGTGCAATGGCATGACCTCGGTTCACTGCAACCTCCACCTCCGGGGTTCAAGTGATTCTCCTGCCTCAGCCTCACAAGTAGCTGGGATTACAGACATGCGCCACCATGCCCACTAATTTTTGTATTTTTAGTAGAGATGAGGTTTCAGCATGTTGGCCAGGCTGGTCTCAACCTCTTGACCTCAGGTGATCCCCTCACCTCAGCCTCCCAAAGTGCTGGGATGACAGGCATGAGCCACCACGCCCGGCTGAAATAGAATAATTCTATTATCCCTTCTCTTAAACTGTGAGTGGGTCCTCCACTCCCCTGGTGCCTTGCCATGCTAAGCCTTTTGATGGCACCCTGGTGTCTAGAGAACACAGTTACATTGTCATCTTGGCAGACAGAGCCCTCCGTACTGGCCTCATCCCTGGTCATTCCCCCATCCTAACTAGAATAATGGCTGCTCTCCTCGCAAGGCCTTTGTGTCTTCCGGCCTTTGCATGCACTGTTCCCCGTGCTTCAGACACCCTTCTCTCCGTCTCAGGCCTAAGCTACTCCCGCTCATTCTTCAGGTCCCACTCTGAATTCACCTTCCTTGGCATGTGGCCCCAGCCCTTAGGCCGGGCTAGAACCCCTCCCCATGCTTCTTTAGCACTGGCGCTCCTTCTCAGAACGTGTCACAGGGGTCCCAATTCTCCATCCACCAGCCCGAGGGCAGACGATGTGTCTTGCATCTCCGCCTTTCCCCGGCATCCAGCTCAGTGCTTGGGGCAAACTTCCTGTTGCCTGGAAATGGACTCCATTTCATTAACTCATTCTCCTAAGTGTCCTACCTGCTTGGCATTTCAGAAACCTAGAATTACTTGGAAGTGGATTTTCAGGCAATTAAAAACTGCCGGCAGCGGTGGAGCCATTCTTGGTGGAGGAGCTGTACCTGGAATCAGTGCAGAGAGCCGAATACAGTGCCTCCTCTTTAGGCACCGGAACCCTTGCTTGTTCTGTGTCCCCATCCGCCTCAGAGGCAGCACAGGCATTACCATGGCAGTTTTCTAGACAAGGACACTGAACTTCAGAGAAATTAAGTCGCCTGCCCAAGCTGACCAAGCTTGCTGGTGGCAGAAGGTGATTAGGACCAGGCTGCAGTCATAAACCACCCTTCGGGTAGCTGCTGTATCATCTGGCCTTTGTGACCCAAAGAGGGCCCAGTCACACAGATAAATAGGACACCTCTGATGGCTTCCACTTTGGACAGCAACAATGACCCCAGTTATCCCCACCCCAAAGCCAGAAAAACATCATCTTGTCACCTCTGGATTTCTTCTCATCCCCTTGGGTTAAAGCTGAGCAGACAGACAGGTGAATTCAGAGGCTGCAATGAGAGAAAACAAGCTCCTGTGGCCCCTTCCAGGACCCACCAGGTGGAGGGGATGTTGCCCCTGGTGCTGCAGGAGGTGGGAAAGCGACTCCAAGGAAGTTGCCCTCCCTGGAGAGTCCGTCAGCAAATTGTCTCATGTAGCCATAACAGCCAGGAGCAAGGCAGGGGAGGAAGGTTTTGTCTCAGGAAAGCCAGTGTATTGTAAACAGGATAAAAGGGGCTGGAAAGCCCCACTTATCACTGACTAATGTGTCCCCAGGTCACGGGGAGCTGGACCCCTACCAGGAGCCCTGAGGAGGGAAAGAGAATTCCCGATTAACCCCATCACCTGTGAGCCAGGCCAGGGCAAAGGTCTGGCTTTTCTCTTGCTAAACGATTCCCATGGTCATTAGGTATTCACAGGGCTCAGGAGAGTTTCTAGGAACCCTCCCAGACTGGAGAAGTGCCTTCTGCACCCGCTGCTCTTCTGGGCCACACAGAACAGGGTGTAGGTGTGCACATCCTTGGGAGGGCAGGAGAGGAGGTCTGAGGAAGGCAGGGGTGGTGTGAGGCCGGGGGAAGCTGCATGGGAAGAGTGGTGGTCTCTTGGTCAGTTGTTGGGGAGGAACAGGCTTGTGTGTCACATCAAGCGGTGGGGTGGCTTAGTTTAGACTTGAGGGGCTGGCTGCGAAATCAGTCTCTCTGGACTCTCACTAATAGTGATCTCATTCATTCCTTACGAGCCCCTCCTATCCAAGTATCTTAATTTATATTTATTTATTTTGAGATGGAGTCTCGCTCTGTCACCCAGGCTGGAGTGTAGCGGCGCAATCTTGGCTCATTGCAACCTCTGCCTCCCAGGTTCAAGTGATTCTCCTGCCTCAGCCTCCCAAGTAGCTGGGACTACAGGGGTGTGCCACCATGTCCTGGCTAATTTTATATTTTTAGTTGAGACAGGGTTTCACCATGTTGGCCAGACTGGTCTTGAATTCCTGACCTCAGGTGATCCACCAGCCTCAGCCTCCCAAAGTGCTGGGATTACAGGCGTGATTCACGGCACCTGGCTATCTTAATTTACAGATGAGAACACTGAGGCTCAGCAGGTTTACGTGAAACATTTTAGGCTATGCAGCAGGCAGGTGGCCAGTTAAGACCTAAATTTAGGCCTTGCTGACTTCCAGCTTCGGCATGTAAGCACCAGTCTGATCAGACGCACCAGGTCAGTATTAAAGTGTGAAGACTTCTGAGGGATGCTGGGATCATCTGAGTTCTATTCTCCTCTAAATGTACTTCACCCCTCCAGGGAGCCTTCTTTGGTTATCTGTCTCCTTTTGGGACCCCATTTTCCTGGACCATTAGGATGTGGGATAGTAGAAAGAGTTCAGTATTTTCAGACACAGAACCTGAGTCTGATTCTCCAAGCTGCTTTCTTTGGACAAATCAATTAGTTCCTCTGAAACTCATTTTCTTTATCTTTAAGATGGAAGCAATACTGCCCATTCTATGTATTTCACTGAGTTGAAAGAGAATTAAATGAGAAGGGGCATGAAAGCACTTTTCATTTTGAGGGTTATTGTCACAGCGACTGTCACAGGAGCTCCTGACCATTTCCCTCTGCATCCATCTTCCTCTACAAGCATCCTGCTTTCACATTCACCTGCCTCAACACCACCATATGCTTGTCATGCTCCTGCTCAGGAACCATCAGTGGCTCCCTGCTCCTGCTTCCTTAGCTTGGAATTCTGCCTTCCCCAGAACAACCCACCTCTACCTCCCAAACTCAGAGCCTTTGCTTCCCTGCCCTGCCTGAGCTGACTGTGGGGTCAAGTTGTGGATCCTACTCTGGGTGCTCTGTGTGTTTTCACACCTGTGGGCCTTTGCGGTCTCCCTAAAGTGATCTGTCCCCTCCTCCAAGCTGGCTCAGATCCCAGCTCCTCCTCCAGCAGCCTTCCTGACCACCCAGCCTGTGGCAGCCTTTCTACCATCTTGCCTTGATTGTTCTCGGCGTTCACCTCGCTGGTATGTTGACTTTCCACATGTAATCAGTCTCCAGGTTGGATCACATGCTTCTTGAGGACAAAGAGGTGCTTACGTCTTTCCATGAATCTGCTCAACTACCCCAGACTAGACAGGGGATGGCTAAGAGGACATCTTCAGGAATGACTCCATTTCCATGTGGGGTTAGGATGCCTTACCCCACTGCAAGAGCCACTGGAACAGTGGCACTTGGAGGATCTGGCACACTGAAGGGCTGAATAAACATCAATGCGGATCACGAGGTCAGGAGTTCGAGACCATCCTGGCCAACATGGTGAAACCCCGTCTCTATTAAAATAGAAAACAAAAAATTAGCCGGGCATGGTGGTGCACACTTGTAGCCCCAGCTACCCAGGAGGCTGAGGCAGGAGAATTGCTTGAACCCAGGAGGTGGAGGTTGCAGTGAGCTGAGATTGTGCCCCTGCACTCCAGTCTGGTGACAGACCGAGAGTCCGTCTCAAAAAATAAATTAATTAACTAACTAAATAAATAAATAAAAAATAAACATCGATGAATTGACTCCAGCTGCAGCAGGCCAGTGTGGAGGCGGAGGTTGTTTTTGGCAGGTGGCAAAGAGTGCCAACCCAGAAGTCCTCTATTCTACTGCCCCACAGGGCTTGCCCTGAGCATGCAAGAGACCCTGTGTCATCCTAATCCCAACTGATCCCTGCCACTCAATGAGTCCTTGGGGTTTTAGGTGGAGAGTGGGAGATAGGGGTGTGGAGTAATTGCCTTCCTGCTCACTTGCCCCCAGGGAAACAGAGGCCCAGAACAGGGATGTGATCAGCCCGATTGCGCAGAATTCAAAGACCAGCTGGAACCGGCATGTCCTGACCCCCATCCTGTGCCCAGCTTTCTACTCTACCCTGCCTCTCAGGTGACACACAGCAGCAAGTAAGCCCTGCAGACAGAGACATTCCAGACCCCCAGGGTCAGGACCAGAGCTCAGACGCCATCCTCTCAGCTAGATTGCCTTCAGCCTGCCAAAAGGAGGAGCAGCTCAGCCCAGACTGAAATTCTCCAAGGAGGAAGTTCCACCTGCTTCTCCATGCCCCCAAGCCCACTGTACCTTATGCATTCCGTCTGGAATTTTCTCCTGTTGAAAGGAAGGCACGGAGTGGGAAGAGGAGGGAGAGGATCAGGAAAAATAATAAATACTAGGCAAAACATGACACAAGTCTACATATATAACAAACCTGCATGTGTACCTCAATCTTAAAATAAAAGTTAAACAGAAATAAGGATGCTATTGCCATGACCCAAGCCATATTGTCTAGAGCTGTGCCATCCAATACACTAGCTGAGTACTTGAAACGTGACCAGTTCAAATCAAGATAGGGTGTTGCTGTAAAGCATACGCTGGCTGGCTTTCAAAGACAGGACCGAAAAAGGTCAAATATTAATATGCTTAATGTTTATGTTGAAACAGTGTTTTTCATCTGTATTGGATTAAATAAAATATATTAAGCTTAATTTCACCTGCTCCTGTTTCCATTTTAAATATGTCATCTAGAAATTTAAAATTTACCATGTGGCTCATATTAAATATCCGCATCTTGCCAGGCACAGTGGCTCACTCCTGCAATCCCAGCACTTTGGGAGGGGAATGTAGGAGGATTGCTTGAGCCCAGGAGTTCAAGACCAGCCTGGGCAACATAGTAAGACCTCATCTCTACAAAGAAAAAAAAAAAATTGAAAAATTAGCCAAGTGTGGTGGTGCATACCTGTGGTCCCAATTACTTGGGAGCCCAGGAGTTGGAGGCTTCAGTGAGCCACGTTTGTGCCACTACACTCCAGCCTGAGTGACAGAGTGAGGCTCTGCTGCATTTCTATGGTTCAGGGCTGGTCTGGATTGTAACCTTTGGCCTCTGATGAGACTACAGGCTCCTGGAGGGCAGAGCTGCCTTGGATGGTACTTCTACCAGCCTCACCTCTTCCAGCCTGACAGCTCAGGGCCTGCACATGCTGCTGTACAAAGTGGGTCCCCAGTTTTCCAGACTGAATAGCTCCTCCATTTGGGCTCCTGTGAGGTCCTCAGATCCAAAGAGTGGATCTCAGAGTGGGGTGTGAGGGTGGTCCAGGTGAGCTTTCTATTGGAGGTGAATGGGGCTTTAGGGTTAGGGCCAGAGTGAGGCACGGAGGCCCCTAGGCGGCACTCACTCTCCCAAAGGTGCAGGCGCTGACCCTGGGGACGTGGCCCATCTCCCCCTGCTCCCGGCATGTCAGGCTTCAAGATAGTTCTTTCATTTGGAGTCAGGCGGCAGCCACATCTCTGCAGAAATCCACAGCTGAGCTCACAGCAGTCCTGAGGGTGGTCCTAATAGCTCCCACTCCCTCGGGCAAACCCCCCCCCTCAATATCCACCAAGCTAGCCTGTGCCCTTCCCTTTCCCACACCCAACCCCAAATAAGCCAGCTCAGTGCATGTTCTCAGAGGCCAGGCAGTCAGGGCCCTCCCTCCCTTACCCTATTTTCAGCACCTCCAGGAGACAAGCTGCATTAATGGTGATCATTTTGCAGCTTTGAAAGGGAAGCTCCCAGGACCCTGAGGCACAGGGTGAGAGGAGCCCTCTTGAGGAGAGGGCCAGACGGCAGGCATCTCAGAGGCCCCTTCCCGCTGCAGGCCATGAGGCCAACGTGTCCCGACACTGACAGGCTTCCTTGCACAAGCCAGACCTCACAGAGTGACGGGGTGTGGGAGGAGGGGGACACAGAGACCGGAGGACTGGGGGCTCATCCATCATGAACCGTCAAACAGCAGGGCCATAGCGGCCTCTGCAGCTCACCCGCCCTCCAAACCTTAGCCTCCTGGAATCAAGTGCATTCCACTGGTGGGGGATTAGGGGGTCGGTAACCCAGGCTGGGCTGGCCCCCAGCCTGCTCTCTCACCATGCCGAGACTGAAATCCCCTACCCCCCATTCCCAAATGGAGTTGTGGTTAAGGGGCCCAGGGCAAAATAGAAATTGGTGGGGCCTTTTGGTCTGCCCCTGTTTTTAAGAAAATAGCACACACTCTGAGAGGCAATCTTTATCTTTTATTTTTTTTTTTAAAGACAGGGTCTCACTCTGTCTCCCAAGCTGGAGTGCAGTGGCTCGATCATGGCTCACTGCAACCTCAAACTCCTGGGCTCAAGTGATCCTCCCGCCTCACCCTCCCGAGTAGCTGGGACCACAGGCACACACCACCAGGCCTACCTAATTTGTGTGTGTGTGTGTGTGCACATGTGTGGGGGGTGTGTGTGTGTGTGTGTGTGTGTGTGTAGAGATAGAGGTTTTACTATGTTGCCCAGGCTAGTATTGAATTCCTGGGCTCAAGCGATCCTCCCACCTAATCCTCCCAAAGTGCTGGAGCTACAAGTGTGAGCTCTTCTTTTTTAAAAATTAAATTAAGGGAGCTGAATTGCACTGAAGATCTCCAAAGCCTCGTTTATGCCAAGAGCTGGGGCTGGAGGGAAAGGGGCTGCTCAGATAAAAGCAGAGGACCGGCAGTCCTCCCCTCTGAGCCCACACCTGTGCCTGAAGCACGATGGTCAGCTGGCCCCATGTGCCCCAAGTACTCACTGCCATGGTCAACCCCTCTTTACCAGGTGGGTCCAAGGCATGAAATTTCCACATCTTCCTCCAAGGGAAGTCCTGCCTGGGGAACTGCAGTCCTGAGGACAGAAGGGCCTGGAAGAGCCCCCAGCCTTGGCAGTGGCTCATAGAGGCATCAGAAAGGCCCATATTTGAATCCTGGCTCAGCCCCCTGCTGTCTGTTGACCTCGGCAGGCTACTTGAATGATCTAAGCCCCTCTTTCCTTCGTTGGCAACTGCTCCTGGGATACGTATTCCTGGTGGAGTGAAAAGCCATCTTGTCTTGCCATCAGAGAGACCCGGGCCAGTGACTGGCTGAGCATCCTCATGCAACTTAATTGACTCTTCTGACCTTCAATTTCCTTATGAGTTTTTTGTGAGGACTAAATGAAACCATATATTTGAGAGTACCTGATTAGTGGGCTCCAGGCAGGACCCTGTGACAGTGCCTGGCACACACATGGTGTTCAAGCAATGCTTTCATTTTTGTGCCTCTGAGAGGTGGCGTTGCATATTAGGTAAAAGCCTCGACTCTGCAGCCTGAATGCAGATCTGGGCTCTGCTGCTCACTAGATGGGCGATGGTAAGTAGGTTGCTTAACCTCTCTGTGCCTCAACCTCCTCCTATATAAAGTGGGCATAATCAGAGCACCTTTCTCCTAGAGTTGTTATGAGGCTTATATAATATCAGTTCATAATTATAAAGGGCACAGGATACATAGTGTAGGAGTGTTATATTAAACAAAATTAAATTAGCCAGGCATGGTGGCATGCACCTGTAGTCTTAGCTACTTGGGAGGCTGAGGCAGGAGGATGATGGCTTGAGTCCAGGAGTTGAAGGCTGCAGTAAGCTATGATCTTGCCACTGCACTCCAGCCTGGGTGATAGGGCGAGATCATGTTTCTTAAATTAATTTGATTTAATTTTAAAAATAAAATTTATTCCCCACCTTCCTGGCCTAGACATGCTTATCACCTGTGGGCTGGCCAGGGTTCAGGACTTTTGCAGGCGCTGTCCTGTTAGTTCAGGGAAGTCCTTTCCAAACTTGTGACTATTTTTTTGTGGGAGAGGTGAGGGAGCCATGCTCCAGAAGAGGCTGGGTGAAGACCTTGACTCGGCCTCTGGTCCTTGCCTCCCACCCCAGCCGTCAGCCTGGTCAGAAGCCAGGACGCAGAGCTCCTTCATGGGCTGATTCTCTGGAGTGGGGGCTGGGCTGGGCTGAGCAAGCTGCTCCTCACTGTTCAGGAAGAGAACGACAGGCAGGGAACACATTTGTAACCACCCAGTGGTCAGCACAAAGGTGGCGCAGGAGGAGCTTCCTCTCCAGGAGGAAGGGAGAAGGTCCTCGGCCCATATCCGGCCCTGCCCATTCCTCCCAGATGCTGTGGAAAGATGTCCTGGCCACTCCGTCATTGCTGGGCGGGTTCTTTCCTTCACACTGGGTCAGGTCCCTTTGAGGACCCTCGTCTGCAGGGCTGGGCACACACGGGCACACAGTCCCCTTACCCCATCCCCCAACACACACACACACACCTGCACACACACACAGAGTACAGGGGCTGGAGGGTAAAGCCACTGATGAATGACTTGGCTATTTGTCTTCCACGGGGCTGTCCTGGCTGCAAGGCTATACCATATGATGTACACTGGGCTGTTGGGGATGATGGCTTAGCTTTCAATGCTCATTGCTCAAAAGGTCAAGGACATGGGTCAATCCCTAGTACGGCCCTAGATTTTCTTCTCTTTCATAGCCACAGATGCCATCCTGCACCAGGGCTTGCTCTCTTCTTCATGTGTGACATGTGCAAAAGGGAACAACTTATGACTCGGCTGAAGGATGAAAGGGAGTCTTTTTGCTGCTGCCCACTCTTGCTGGAAGTGAGTTATTTCAAGCATCATCTTTAAAGCGGACTATAAATTCTGTGACGCAGGCTGTCTAAGAAGGTCATCTCGGCCCAGCGCGGTGACTCATGTCTGTAATCCCAGCACTTCGGGAGGCCAAGGCGGGTGGATCATGAGGTCAAGAGGTCGAGACCATTCTGGCCAACATGATGAAACCCCGTCTCTACTAAAAATAGAAAAATCAGCTTGGCGTAGTGGCACATGCCTGTAGTCCCAGCTACTTGGGAGGCTGAGGCAGGAGAATTACTTGAACCGGGGAGGCAGAGGTTGCAGTGAGCCGAGATTTCGACACTGCACTCCAGCCTCGTGATAGAGCAAGACTCCGTCTCAAAAAAAAAAAAAAAAAAAAAATTAGCCAGGAGTGGTGGCAGGCGCCTGTAATCCTGGCTACTCAGGAGGCGGACACAGGGAGAATCCCTTGAACCCAGTAGGCGGAGGTTGCAGTGAACCGAGATGGTGCCACTATACTATAGTCTGGGCAACAGAGCGAAATTCCGTCTCAAAGAAAAAGAAGAAGAAGGTCATCTCACTAGGGACACTGCTGTTCTCCTTTATCCAGTGTAGAAACTGAGGCTCTGGAACAAGTGGAGACCTGCTCAAAGATCCCACAGCTGGTTTATTTACAGTGGGGATGGATAGCTCCTGCTCTGTGTGTTGGGAGGCAGAGACCTGAGAGGCTCCAAAGAGATGGGAGTGCCTCATCTTCCAGGGAGAAGCAGAGATCTGAGGGAAATCCCTGGCAAGGACACTGTTTCTGAGGTCTTTGTTGGGAAAGTCCAAGTTTCCTGTCAACTCCAAGTAGAGCACAGGCCTGTGTTCATGTGAAAGCTTCACACAAGTCTCCTGAGTTTGTAACTTTATGCCTCTCCAGTCCACTTTAACCCAAATTGAGAATACAATGAGAACTAGAAGAGCAGATGCTGGGATAAGAGAGATGGTGAGCTCCATCCACACATTCATTCATCCATCTACCCACCCACTCACCCACACATCCTCCCAACTACCTATCCATCCAGCCATCCATCCAGCTATCCATCCATCCATTCACCCACGCACCCACCCCCATCCATCTATCCATCCATTTATCCATCCAGCCACCCATCCAACCATACGCCCATCCATCCAGTCAGCCAGCCACCTACCATCCACGTACCCACCTACCCATACATCCACCTGCCTGTTGAGCACCCGCAATAAGCCAGATTTGGTGTGGGGTACTGGAATTCAGAGAGGCGGAAGCCAACATTCTTACCTTCCAATTATTTTCCAGTGAGAGAGACAGCGTCAATCAGGATACAAGTATCTGGAAGCCCTACTTGAAATAAGAAGAAAAACTTATTTCACATAAGAAGGCCAGAGGTAATGAAGCTTTGGATTGGTCAGTTCAGGGGCTCTGTCTGTCTTTCTGCTTGACTCACCCTCCAAGTGCCTGCCAGGTCAGCTTATGGTGCCAAGGGGGCTGCCACACATCCAGGGACTGCAGACCATTCCTGTAATAACTGAGGTATAAGAGGAACAGTTTCTTCTTGCGTCTTTTTTTTTTTTTTTTTTGAGATGGAGTCTCACCCTGTCGCCTAGGCTGGAGTACAGTGGCGTGATCTTGACTCACTGCAACCTCCGCCTCCCAGGTTCAAGCAATTCTCCTGTCTCAGCCTCCCAAGTAGCTGGGATTACAGGCACACACCACCATGACTGGCTAATTTTTTGTATCTTTAGCAGAGATGGGGTTTCACCATGTTGGCCAAGCTGGTCTCGAACTTCTGACCTCATGATCCACCTGCCTCAGCCTCCCAAAGTGCTGGGATTACAGGCATGAGCCACTGTACCCGGCCCCTTCTGGAATCCTTTTTTTTTTTTTAAGAGAGGAGACCTTTTCTACAGTCCCAGGCAGAACTTCCCTTCAGCTGTCATTGACTAGCACTGCATCACCTGCTCCTGTGCAAATTAGCCTCTGAAAAGGAAAAAGGAATAACCACACCCGGCTTAGGTGAGTCATGATTTACCCCTGAGCTGGGGATGGAGATCCCTTCCCTAAGGGAGAATGGGTATCTGATCAAAACCAGGGCTCTATCAGGAAGAAGGGGACACTGACTATTGGGTTGGCTACTCCCAGTATCTGTGGGCAACCAGATGAAAGATCTGAATGTTTTGTATCTCTTCGTCACCCCAGAAGCAGCATGGTAAACTCATTCCTGGCTTTCTCAGCAACCCCCTGCCCAAGCCCCAACTCTGCCTATTTGTTTTTCCCCCTGGATTGACTGCTTGACCACAAACTGCTCCTTGTTTGTTGTTAAAACTTGGCCAAGTGAAAACTTCCTGCCATAGCATTTTCTCTCTCTATCTTACACACATGCACACACACACTCACATACGATGCCTTTTTCTACATTTCAACTGAATTACTCTGAACATATCATCTTATGGGAAAAGTAAGTTTCAGCACATTCCACCTTCCCCGTCAGACATCCCCTCATCTATTTCTGACAAGGTTAGCACAAGTAGGCATCTATAAGCCTTCATTTCTTCACAATCAAATTTACAGCTGAAGACTGGGCTTGACCTAAAGCAAGGGAAAAAGAACACCTAAACTCATGTGTACCACCCGGCCTTCCCAGAAGGAAGATGCTTCCAGAGGGCAGCATCCAGGGAGGTAAGGAGGCTGCTTGCCTCACTGGGTCCCCACCAGGCACCAGAAGGAATCCCAATGGTAAAGATCTTGTGGCCGGGTGCCGTGGCTCACACCTGTAATCCCAGCACTTTGGGAGGCCAAGGTGGGCAGATCACCTGAGGTCAGGAGTTTAAGACCAGCCTGGCCAACATGGCAAACCCCCATCTCTACTAAAAATACAAAAATTAGCTGGGCACGGTGGCAGGCACCTATAATCCCAGCTACTCCAGTGGCTGAGGCAGGGAGAATCATTTAAACCTGGGAGGTGGAGGTTGCAGTGAGCCGAAATCGCGCTGTTACACTCCAGCCTGGAAAAAAAGATCTTGCTCCATATATCCTAGAGATAGTACAAGGCAGCCAACATCGTGGGTGGAACCAAAAAATTTGTTGCAAGTGACTCCACCCTCACTCAATTGCCTTAAGCATGAAGAGACATCAGACTAGACCTATTGCTTGGGATTCTGCTGTTCTCTTTAGCTTCTTTCCCATTAGAAGGCCAGAGAACTTTCCTATGCCACCTACTGCACTGAATACAAAAATCAAGTCCCTCATGCAGACCTGCTTGCTCTATGTAACAGGCCCTGACCCTGACTATCTTCATCCCCACTCTGTCTTAGGGCCCAGAGCACAGACCTTGGTTTATAGATGGTGTTCAGTAATGAATAAGTTAATGGTATCTCCAGGCCAGACCACATTTCTGGATGTCATGGAAAGAATAAAAACCATACATCTGCTGCCAAAGTGCCTAATAGAAATTAGCTGGTATTATAGTCTCCCACTATAAGTTGCAAGTGACTCTGCCCATTATAAGTTGCAAGCATGTACTGCACTGCTGAACACAGCGGAGTGAGTTGAATGCAAGACCATACCTTTCTCATGGGTCTTACCTTGGATCGCTCACCCTGGCTGCCCCAGCTCCAGCTGCGTTGGCCTTCTTGCTGTTCTTCAAATGTGGTGGGCTGGGCGTGGTGGCTCATGCCTGTAATCCCAGCACTTTGGGAGGCTGAGGCAGGAGGATCACCTGAGGTCGGGAGTTCAAGACCAGCCTGGCCAACATGGTGAAACCCAGTCTCTATTAAAAATACAAAAATTAGCTGGGCATGGTGGTGCACGCCTGTAATTCCAGCTACTTGGGAGGGTGAGGCAGGAGAATCACTCGAACTCAGGAGGCAGAAGTTACAGTGAGCTGAGATCGTGCTACTGCGTTCCAGCCTGGGTGACAAAAAAATAATAGTAATAAAATAAAAATAAATAAATAAATAAATGTGCTGGGCTTATTTTCATTTCAGTTCCCTCTACCTCAAACATCTTCCTCCTGTCTTATCTCAGAAGCCAGTTTTTCAGAGAAATTTTCCTTGAATGCCTATAAAGGCAGTCCTTCCCCCTTTATTTAATTAATTTCCATTGCATACAGCTGATTGGGAAATAAATTGTTTTTGGCTTATTTCTTTCTTATCCACCTCTCCTTCCCACTAGAATGTAAGCCTCATGAGCGCCAGACCCTGACTATCTTCATCCCCACTCTGTCTTAGGGCCCAGAGCACAGAGCTTGGTTTATAGATGGTGTTCAGTAATGAGTAAGTTAATGGTATCTCCAGGCCAGACCACATTTCTGGATGTCATGGAAAGAATAAAAACCATACATCTGCTGCCAAAGTGCCTAATAGAAATTAGCTGGTATTATAGTCTCCCACTATAAGTTGCAAGTGACTCTACCCATTATAAGTTGCAAGCATGTACTGCACTGCTGAACACAGCGGAGTGAGTTGAATGCAAGAAGCAAGCGTAGACTCTTTCCTAAATGCTGTTCTCTCTCCTTACTCTTCACCATCCTCATCCTCTAAGGGTGATTTTACTTCCAGGGGGCTCAAGAAATAGAAAAGGGCCAGGTGCGGTGGCTCACGCCTGCAATCCCAGCACTTTGGGAGGCCAAGGCAGGTGGATCACTTGAGGTCAGGAGTTCAAGACCAGCCTGGCCAACATGGTGAAACCCCATCTCTACTAAAAATACAAAATTAGTTGGGTGTATTAGTTGGAACTGCACGCCTGTAGTTCCACCTACTCAGGAGGCTGAGACAGGAGAATCACTTGAACCCGGGAGGTAGAGGCTGCAGTGAGCCGAAATTACCCGACTGCACTCCAACCCGGGTGAGAGAGCAAGACTCTGTCTCAAAAGAAAGAAAGAAATAGAAAAGGATGGGAGGAGGGGAGGAGGTGAAATTGTATTATCATTGAATTCCTAATAGTACCAATGCCTGTGCACTCCCTGTGCCCCAGTCACTGTGCTGTGTGGATAAGTTGCAGATCCTTGTGTCCATTCTGCAGATGAGGACTCTGAGACTCATGGAGGTTGAGTGACTTGTCTAAGGTCCCTGAACTAGAAGGGAATGAGCTGAGGTTGTACCCCTATAGTTTGACTGGAGAGCCTGTGACCCACTGTGTATCTCCTTAATCCATGTGGGGTCAGTCTAAGAATGAAATGAGACAGCAACCAACCTGCCTAACACAATTTCCTAGCATATTCTAAATAACAGCTCTATTGAGATACAATTCACATAAAGTTCACCCTATTAAAATACACAATTCAGTGGCTTATATATACACAGTGTATACTCAGAGTTGTGCAACCATCACCACTAATTCCAGAGCATTTTTCATTACCTCCTCCCCAAACCCATACCTATTAGCAATCACTCCCATTCCCTCCTGCTCCTGGTCCTAGGCAACCACTAATCTGTTTTCTGTGTCAACGGATTTTTCTTTTCTGGACATTTCATATAAATGGAATCACATAATATGTAGTGTTTTGTGTCTGGCTTCTTTCACTTAGCATTATGTTCTCGAGGCTCATTTATGTTGTGTGTGTGTCAATATCAGTGCTTTTTTTTTTTTTTTTTGAGACAGGGTCTTGCTCTGTCACGCAGGCTGGAGTGCAGTGGCATGATCTTGGCCCACTGCAACCTCTGTCCCCTGGGCTTAAGCCATCCTCCCACCTCAGCATCCTAAGTAGCTGAGACAACAGGCACATGACACCATGCCTGGCTATTTTTTTTGTGTTTTTAGTAGAGGTGGGTTTTTGTCACATTGGCCAGGCTGGTCTCCAATTCCTTAGCTCAAGTGATTCACTTACCTCAGCCTCCCATAGTGCTGGGATTACAAGTGTGAGCCACTGCAAGCAGCCATGTGTCAGTACTTCACTTTTTTTTTTTTTTTTGAGATGGAGTCTTGCTCTTGTTGCCCAGACTGGAGTGCAATAGTGTGATCTCCGCTCACCACAACCTCTGCCTCCCGGGTTCAAGTGATTCTCCTGCCTCAGCCTCTCGAGTAGCTGGGATTACAGGCATGTGCCACCATGCCTGGCTAATTTTGTATTTTTAGTAGAGACAGGGTTTCTCCATGTTAGCCAGGCTGGTCTGGAACTCCTGACGTCAGTTGATTGACCCTTCTCGGCCTCCCAAAGTGCTGGGATTATAGGCATGAACCACCATGCCCCATCCTAATTCATTCCTTTTTACGGTCAAATGATATTCAACAGTACTGACATATCACAATTTGTTTATCCATTCACCAGTGGATGGACATTTGGGTTGTTTCCACCTTTTCCTTATAATGAATAACGCTGCTATGAATATTCCCGTGGAAGTTCTTGCATGGACATGTGTTTCAATTCCCTTGAGTAAATACCTAGGAAAGCAATTGCAGGGTCATATGGTAACTCTATGTTTAACATTTTGAGGAGCTGCCTGACTGTTTTCCAAAGAAGTTACACCAATTTACATTCCCACCAGCAAGGGACTAGTGTTACAGTGTATGAGGGAGGCTAGGTGCTGTTATTATTACCCGTAATTACTACTATTGAAATACGCAATTGTCTGACTCTCTGTTGAATCTGGCTCCATTAGGCCAGGATCCTACATGAAACGTTAGGATTCCTGAAGCGAGAATCCCCAGCGTGACTTTCATTTTTTGTTCAGTTGTTGTTCCTCATCCTCTGCTTCCTATCTTTCCTTCTGGGCCTAGTCTCTAACACTCCTTCATCCCCAAGTGTGGTTTTCTTCTCCAGGTCTCACCTGTGCCCTCCTCACATATAGTAGCAGGCCAGAGATGAGGCCAGGTCTCATAAGAAGAGGCCATGGCCAGGGTGGGCAGAGAACAGCTGAGCAGCCCCTGGGCACCCTTGAACTTGGCAATGGAAACCCTTGGGGTAGCAGGCCAAGGCATCCCATGGGAATAATTTTAAATGTACAACATTTTTTTTGTCGATACTACTAAGATTTTGGTTGTTAACAGTTTGGAACTTTTTCTGTGCATGTTTTTGATGCTTTGAGGATGTCTATTTGTTGGCTGGGGGAGGTGGAAAAGGAAAAGTCCTTTCTCACATTTTCCTTGGGGTATCTCAGCAAGGTCACAGTAGAGCCCAAGGCTGAAAAATGTGAAGAAACGTTGGCCCTTGGGTGAGTGGGATGGAGGTGATGCAATTAGAATGGCCCCGGCCCCATGTTCCATCCCCAGTAATGCTCTGCTCTGTCTCTGGAACATTCATACAGCCTCCTCCAGGACACCCTTTGGCCTACTTCCCAGAGTATTTTCTGGAAAAAGGGGAAACCACATTAGAGGCCATGTACCCCTCCCTCGCCGAATAGTCCTCACCCAGGGTGCTGGGTGTGCGGGATCCACCCACAGGACACTTCCTATTTTCCTCTTTGGAAAGTTTACAGCCAGAACCCAGGACTCAGCTAGGCAAGAAGCAAGGGGTACAGGAGTCTCCATGATATTTTGCTATAGACCAGAGTCAATAAAGAAAGATAGCCAGCGTGGTGGCTCACACCTGCAACCACGGCACTTGGGGAAGCTGGGGCAGGAGGATTGCTTGAGCCCAGGAGTTTGAGACCAGCCTAGGCAACATGATGGTGAGAACTTGTCACTGCAAAAATTAAAATAAAATAAATAAATAAAATAAAGGTATGCTACACCCAGAGCCTGCACAAGAAAAGCCATTCACCAAGCACCATCACAGCCCCTCCAGGAAGCTTCTCAGTCCAGGGTGAGTCCAAGGGTGGACTCCACATCAATGACTCTGGCCCAAAACACTGGCTCCTGGTTACCTAGAGTTCTAGTTTATGGCAGCCCTGGGTGGGCTACTCCAAGGCTCTGAGTCCTATGTCCTGTGGTCCAGGTGGTTACAAATGTCAACAGCCCCAGAGGAAGGTGGCTGTGGCTAATGGTAGCCTCAGGTTCTAGGCGTCAGTGGTCCTGTTTGTGACTGTTGGAGACTGTGGCCCTAGACTTGGGTAGCCCTGGGCAATCCGGGAGCTAGTGATCCTGGGCATTACCAATGGAAGCCCCGCAGTTCCAGGTGCTGGCTGCCTTCTGGAACGAGGTCTCCAGCTGTAGGCATTGGCTGCAGCTGGTCAGGAAGAGAGGCAGAGGCACCAAGCCAGAGTCTGCTTGGTGCTGCTGAGCAGCTGCTGCGCCAGCGTTCCTGGCACCTGAGCCGTCGCGGTGAGGTTCTTTCTCTTCTGAAGTTCTTCTCTTTCTGTTTGTCTGGTGACCTCCTGCCAGGGCACATCCACTAGCTCGTGGGTCTTCTGTAGTCCTCTCAGGGATCTGTGGGAGAGTCACAGTCTGTAGCATTTGACTTGAAGCTGCAAAGCCCTGGTAAGACCTAAAAGTATTGATTCGGGCACTTCTCTTGGCCTGGACTCTGGTGGGGGGTGGCCAGCCCTAGATGCCCTCAGGGGCCTGGGCCCATGCTGTGTGACTTTCTCCCCTACTCCCCTCCTACTTGGGTGCTGGAATCCAGGAGGAATAGGGGACAGTGAGCGGCAAGGACTGCTTTGTGGTGGGAAGGACGTCATTGCAAAGCAGCACTTAGTCTGTGGATGGAGGGAAACAGGCAGGGCTGAGCTGTCGCTTTGCCTTGAGAGTGGCCATGATGGATCTTGGCCCCTTCATGACCTGTGCACTAACCTCGGTGTTTTTGTTAATGTGTTTGTTTGAGACAGGGTCTCACTCTGTCACATAGGCTGGTCTCAAAATCCTGGGCTCAAGCGATCATCCCGTCTCGGCCTCCCAAGGTTCTGGGATTTCAGGTGTGAGCTGACACAATGCCTGGCCTTGGTCTTTCTTAATCCCCAGATGAAACCCTCTCTGCCCCTACCAGCTTACCCCTCAAGACCCTGCCCAGCACCAGGCTCCTGCCCCTCCAGCTCAGATCAGGCCCTGCCCCTACTCACCTCCTGGATCCTCACACCTGCAGTAGGACCAGGGGTTTGCCCAGCAGCAGATGGTTCCAAACAAGGCAAGATTCATGGAGTAGCAGAAAATATTTCTGTACCCGCCACGTTCCCAGCACTGAGCCCTACGGAAGCTGCTTCTCTGCAAAATGGGAATAACAGGACCTGCAGTGCAATGTGGCTGTGAGGACTGGTTAAGTCAGTTATCATGAAGAAAATAAAACCTGGCCGGGAGCCGTGGCTCACGCCTCTAATCCCGACACTTTGGGAGGCCAAGGCGGGCAGATCACGAGATCAAGAGATCAGGACCATCCAGGGCAACATGGCGAAACCCCATCTCTACTAAAAGTACCAAAATTAGCTGGGCATGGTGGCATGCACCTGTAGTCCCAGCTTCTCGGGAGAATCACTTGAACCTGAGAGGTGGAGGTTGCAGTGAGCCGAGATTGCGCCACTGCACTCCAGCCTGGTGACAGAGTGAGACTTTGTCTCAAAAAAAAAAGAAAGAAAGAAAGAAAGAAAAGAAAACTTGGGAAAGGCATGACCTTTCTGAACCTCTGCAAGACAGGGTAACAGCAATTATCTAGAGGCCTGTAGAGAGAACCAAATAGTGACAATGGCAGGCAGAATGCTCAGACAGGCCAGGCACCGTGTCAAGCATCTCACTGCATCGTCTCACTTAATCTTCATGTTAGCCTCCGAGGCCACCATGGCCACCATCCCCACCTCACGGGTGACAGAGCTATGGCACAGAGAGGCTCCATCCTTGGAACACAAATGGGGAAGTTAGGATTTGACTCGTACAGCCCAGCTCCTGAGCCTGCGTGGTGAAGCCTTGGGCTGCGGCTACCTCAGAACTGGAAGCGCTTGGTAACGCTCTGTGTACAAGTTAGTTATTAGAAGTCACTGGAGGGGCAGGGCAGGGGTGGGGGATCCCAGCCAGCAGCCTCTGCACTGACCGGTAGCTGAACCCAGGCTGGGCTCTCTGCCCTGGGAGCAGGGAGATGCCGGGGGACAGATGGCCCCGTGTACTCTCGGCCGGGCGCTGCGAGGGCCTAAGGCCACTTTCCTGTGGTCTCTGCTGCGATGCTGGCAGAGGCCACCATCAAGGAAGGTGGGATCCGGCAGGTCCAGGCAGGTCTGCTCTGCTGAGCCCTGGCCGGCTCCCCAGTGGCTGGGATGCCCCAGAACGGGCAGGCGAGCACGTCCCGAGCACAGGCCCCTGCCCGGGAGGCCCCGCTAATGACCCCATGCATTCCGGTCTGCATGGGCCGGGAATTGGCTGTGGGCAGGCCCATTAGCTGGAATCCTCCCAATGCTCACACATCAGAGTGGAGGGGGAGAAGTGAAAAGTTGAAAAAGAGCTAATGATCGCTTTTATCAGAGCGGGTGGGTTGATGGGTCCTGCCCGAGGGCAGCTGGGACTGCATTAAAGATTAAACGCCAGGTGGGGGGAGTGAGCTCGTCATTCCACAGGAGGGGGGCTGGTAGGCCACCCCACGGAGACCTGGTGGCAGGCGGCAGCCTTAGATCTGTCAGCCAAACCCTCGGTCCCAGCACCCACCGCAGCCACATTCCACCAGGGGACCCCTGCAGCGCCAGCACATCCGCCCCTCGGAGAGGGCAGCTGAAGTCCACGTTTGCTTCCTCAAGGGCTGAAGGGTCGCGGCAAGCCTAATTATCCAATTGGTAAGTTTCCTGGCACCTGTCTTAGGGGGACTTGATGGCTCCTGCACATCACCCAGTGACCTTCTGTGTAAACCTCCATTGGAATCGTCTGAGGCCTGGCGAAAACCCAAGGTCAGGTAGGCTGACCCTCCTCGTTATTACAGGGCAAGAGCCCAAGGCCCAGAGATGGAAAGGGACTCCTCCGTCAATCACATTGCCCGCTGTGTCGTTAGTCCCATGAGGTTGCAAGTCCCTTAAGGATGGGGCTGCATCTTCAGCACTGGCCTTTATACCTAAGGTATTGACGTTAAAGGCACAGGGTGACTAGCTCAGAACAAGGCCAGGGTGACTTTGTGATACGCTTGCAACCCAACAGTGTTTTGGACGTACGAGGTGTTTCATGGGTGTTTGCTGACCGTGTGAATGATCAGGGGTGGCACCTACGCAGTCACAGTAGGCGTTCTTCAAATCTTGAGAGCGAATTCACTGGCTATGAAGAGCAGATGAGTATCCTGGTCTGGAGTTACAAACCAAGGCACGGGTGAGGCCTGGGGCACTGCACGCCGCAAGCAGACTGAGCGTCTGTATGTGGTGTCAAGGCAGCCAGCTGTGCTAACCCCGCCATGCTCAGCATCATTGTTTGTGTCTTGATGAAGATGTCCACCAAGACACCTCCACGCCCACTTGAAGCATGACATTCACTGTCTGGCCCCTACCAGGGATCCTTGGCCTCTGGCCAGCTTGGCTCTTCCCAGGCTCTGCCCTTGCTCGGGAGAATGAATTGGGCTCCTTGCTTCTTCCTCTTGCTGACAGTTACAGCAATTTTTTCAGAAGCCTCTAGAAGCCAGGGCCTTTTGTTTTTTGGGTTTTTTTTTTCTTTTTCAAGATTCCAGCCTCAGCTTAGAACTCAATGACTGTTCTTACATCTCCCATGGTGAGAGATTCCACAGGTGACATGTAGATACCCAAGTCAAGGGGGCCTTGGCCTCCCCTACTGTGCTCACATACACTGTCCCACAGGCAGACAACCTCCACCCAAGATGATCTGGGCTAGACTGCCCTAGGAGAGCACCATAAATGCCTGGTGGGAAGAATGAATGAGTCTGAGCAAAAACAGACAAAAAGGATCAGAAGTCTGTAAAGGACCCCAAGCTGAAACCACAGTGGCCACTGTCCAAAGACCAGCCAACATGATGCTGGATTGCTATGAAAGATTTGAATACAGGAAACTACTCCTCAGAACCAGGTACTTCCTAAGAAAATTCAGGAGCCAGGCATGGTGGCTACTAACAAGACAAAAATTAGCCAGCCATGGTGGTGCACTCCTGTAATCCCAGCTACTCAGGAGGCTGAGGCATGAGAATTGCTTGAACCTGGGAGGCACAGGTTGCAGTGAGCCAAGATCGTGCCACTGCACTCCAGCCTGAGTGACAGAGCAAGACTCCATCTCAGAAAAGAAAAAGAAAAAGAAAAAGAAAGAAAGGTCAGATAGTCCTGGACGTACAAAGTGTTTCATGGGTGTTTGTTGGCTGTGTGAATGATTGGGGTGGCACCTAAGCCAGCACTCTGCAGTTCTTCAACAGACACTTACCACAGTGGTGATAAATCTTATGATCAATTGTATGCATATTTGATGATCTACATCAACCACTAGATTGAAAATCCATGAAAACTAGGACATGTCTTTTTTGTTCATCCCTGACCCCACCTGGCCTGGCACATCGCAGGACTGTTTAAATGTTTATTGAAGGAGAGTGGAGAGAGGGGAGGAAAGAGAGAAGGTAAGAAGTTTTTCAGGAATCGAGGTGGCCAAGAGCCAGTTCTTGCTCACGGAAAGCTCACAGTCCAGTGTAGGGAGAATGACAGATGGACAGACACCTACAAGGCAGGGGTGGTTAGTGCAGGCATAAAGGGAAAAACAGTCTGATGGTGGAAGCTCAGAAGAGGAAGTGATTCAAGGAAGAGTTGGGACATGAGTCTTTAAGGCTGAGCAGGAGTGAGTTGGATGGACAAAGGCAGGGAAGCCATTGTCAGTAGGACTGGCACATACAAAGGCACAGAGCTGGGAACATGTAGCCAGCATTCAGGGACAGGTGAGTCGGCTCAGGGGATGGGGCTGTGGGGGTCCTTGAGGGGCATTGGAGATGTGGGTCTGGGAGGTGGCCTGGATGGTGGGGAAGAGCTGAGGGGCTTACCTGGGGTTTTTAGGCAGGGGTGTGACATTTCCAGCCACCAAGGGTAAAGGGAGGAAGCCAGTGCAGTGGCTCACGCCTGTAATCCCAGCACTTTGGGAGGCCGAGGTGGGTGGATCACTTGAGGTCAGGATTTCGAGACCAGTCTGGCCAACATGGTGAAACCTGGTCTCTACTAAAAATACAAAAATCACCTGGGCGTGGTGGCAGGTGCCTGTGGTCCCAGCTACTCGGGAGGCTGAGGCAGGAGAAACACTTGTACTCAGGAGGCAGAGGTTGCAGTGGGCCAAGATGGCACCACTGCACTCCAGCCTGGGTGACAGAGCAAGATTCTGTCTCAAAAAAAGTAAAACAGAGTAAAGGGAGGAACTCGGAAACTCTAAAGACTGCCATTAACCTTCACTAGAAACAGGGACCATTTAGTTTGGAGCCAAGAAAGCGCCAGGGTCCCTGAAGCCCCTGCAGAGGAGTGTCGTCCTCTGGCCAGAGGATAAAGAAGGACCAGATCTAGTGACGGAATGAGACTGGGCCACATGCAAGGACATTTCTGCCCGGAAGGCTGCAGGTCAGGTGGAATGGGAGGCATTTCATGGCGGTGATCATTTTCTCACTGGTGTTCTGTACAGGCAAACTGACGTCCTCCCGACTCAACTGATGGCCTTGGGAGGGGGAGTTTGTGGTGCCCAGATGAGAGCCCATGGCTGGGTACCCCCTGAAAGCTTCTCAGCTCCTGGCCCAACTGAGGACGCTGCAGATGGTGGGGTGAATGCCAACCGTCCATCCAAGAGGTCAGAGTGTGGTGTCCTGACTGCACAGCTGGGCCCGGGAGACCTTGCTTTGGATTCTGGCTGGGTCATCTTCCACCTGTGACCTTGGCAAGAGGCTTCATCTCTCTGAGCCTCAGTTTCCCCATCTCCCAAAGGGGATGGACGATAAAGCACCCCCATGGGCTATGGTGAGGCTCAGAAAGAACGGCCACGGAAGACACTTTGTAGACAGGAATGCACTGTACAAATGTTAAATATGATTATTAATACCCAGGTCACAGGACACGGAAGACCCAGACACAGAATTTCAGGGTCCAGACCCAAATTTTCTAGAGGCTGGGATTAGCCAGAGAGCCCTGAGGCTGCCAGGGGTTCCCCTGCTGTCTCTCCACGTCAGCTGCTTTGCAATCTGAATTCAAAATCCTGCTCTTCCCCTCCCCAGCCCCAGGCTGGGACCCAAGCAAGGGCCTTTCATTTCTCTGTGCCTCAGTTTCCTCAGCTGTCAAGTGGTGATTGGAGCACCTACCTCGGGGGCTGTTATGGAAATTAAATAGGATGAGGCGGGCAAAGTCCTGGCTCAATGCCAGGCCCACTGAACATGAACATTAAAACGGGTGGTTCTTGGCTTCCTTCCTTCCTTGCATCCAACCCCCACCCATACTTCTTGCTCCTGTTTTTGTCTCTTCCTGTGAGCCTTGCCCAGGGCTCCTGAGGGGCCCAAGGCTGGTGAGATCCTTGGAGCTTGGGCCAATGGAAGGCAGGCTTGTGACAGGGTCCAAAGGTTACTATGGACAACACCATCCCAAAGACAGACCACACCTCTGGCTGTAGGAGGTAGACCCCAGTTCAACGGCTGAGCATAGTGGTTTTGCCAGGAGTCTCTCAGTTGTAAAATTCCACAGCCTTGGGAATTCTCAAGTGGAGTGACCAAAATGTGGTCCCAGAGCAGTGCTGTCACACGACACCGGGCTCTGAGTCTACCCCAAGGCAGTGATGCTGGGATGCCAAGACCGCTCACTCCCAGCTCTAGGGCCCTGAGCTCCTGATGGTGGGCCAGAAGGGACTGACTGATCCCCTTTGCCCACTCCCCACCATCCAGCCTCTTCTCAAATTGGCAGAAAGGAGGAAAGCCCACCAGGCGACTCAGAGACCCAAATTCTTCCTTCTGAAACATCCTCCAGCTGGGCAGCCCTTGCCCCTTGCAGAGCACTTTAGGCAGAGTTGGGAAACCACAAAAATTTTAAGCTGAGATGAAGGAACGTAATGGGCTCTAATCTGAACCGACAGCAGCCTGATTAGTGGGCACAAGGCTGCGGGAGCAGCAGGGGACTGGCAGGGAGGGAAGACAAGGAGGAGGGCGAGGGACAAAAAGATATAGAGCAGACCCAAGAATGAGGCAGGGCTTCAGGGGTGGAGATGCAGGCAGGGCTGAAATGGTGGCGTGGGAGGGGCTGCTCAGGATAATATTTACGGTAATAGTAGCAATCACAGAGAATGCTTGTTTAGCACTGACAATGTGCCAGCACTGTTATAAGCACTTGTATTAACGAATGTGATCCTCGAGATGTAGGTGTTAGTATCTCGATCCTCATTTTACAGATGATGTAGACATAAAGGCACGGAGAGGTCCGTCGATAAAGAATGTCAGTCCTGCATGCAAGGCTGGGGTCTGGTTGCTAGTAGAACTGCCTTCTGTTCTCTAGAGGTCAAAAGCCAAAGGTCCCGCTTAGAAGTCCATGAAATGCAACTGACACTTTCAGAATGAACAAGGACTTGGGGTCCGAGGCGGGGAGGGTGAGGGAGGGCTGTGTGGAGCCCCTCCCTCCAGGGTTGGGAGGGAAGAAAAGGCATGCTCTAATAACCACAGCACAGGTATAGATGACAGGGGACCAAGAACACAGAAGTCAGAGGTCTTAATTAGCCTTTTAGGACTCAGAGGCCAGAGGTCCATTTAGCCAACTGGGGGCTGACAGCCATGACCCCTGACAGCTGGCTGGTCTCCACTAAGGCCTTGATGAAGCTGTGGGTTAAGACATGACTTCCATGTTCTTTCAAGAAAGGACAGAAGGGACTTGGTCTCCAGCTCTGCTTCCCTGTGGCTAACTGGCCCCACAGCTCTCCGGGTGTCAGACGTGCTGAGCCACCGACCCCCACCCCTAGGGAAGCACTTCCTGCCTGGCTAAGGCAGTCACACCCAGAGGTCTTGATTCCGAAGGGGACATCTCTGAGTGAGTGGTTAATTCCCTCCCCATCCTGCATCTAGATATTGTCAACCTCTTGACCATCTGGCCCCCCTGGAAATCAGATTTTTTAAATCTTATTGGTGCCGTGATGGGTTCTAAGTCCAGCACATGAATAAAGGTTGAGTTGCACTTAGTAGGCTCTGCACAGTCAGAAGAAATGGTTCTCTTCCTGGTGCAGGGAAGAGCTGGGCAGGCAAGCAGAGGAAATTTTAGACATGAGAGCTCTGCTTTAGGGTCAGGAAGGGGATAAGAGGCCACCTAGAGTCAAAGCTTGACAATGTGACTTCATGCAGGTTACTTAACCTTTGCATGCCTCAATTTCTTCATCTGTAAGATGAGGGTAGTGATTACTGTAGCTTGCTCCTGGTAGGGTGGTTGTGTGCTCAATAATTTAATCAAATCCGAGGAAAGCATTTTGCACAGCACCAGGTGCATTGATGGTGCTCAGAAACACTGGTTTTCATTGCTATGAACGGTATGCGGCTGCCTTGGGTCTAAGGCAAGGAGAGATTTCTGTCCCTTCCTAGCGTAGGGAGATTTCTTGGTCTGTGACATAAGATGAGCAACCAGACAGTGTGGGGTTGTTCTCATCCTGTGCTTGACAGCGAGCTGATTCTAGAAGAGCCAAGGACCCCCCTCAGTGGGGCACCCTGAGCTTCAAACTTCTCTCTGCCCTCCTGTACCCAGGATTGGATTAGTGTAAACTCTAAAATTCCGCAGCAGTGCTAGGAGTTCCCATCACCAAGAGCCTTTCAAAGGCCCAGGAATATATCAGCAGAGTCGATGGCAGCTTTAGGGTTCCCTCTCCCTAGCTTCTGCCAATGACAGCAACCATAATTGAGGAAGAATAATAGCTATCACACAGTCCGCACATCTTGTGTGCCAGGAACTTTCTGGGGACACCTTTAATCCTCCCGGTGGCCCTGCAAGGTCGGTGTTTATCACTCAACGCCCGTAAACTTCCATTGACACCTGCATGTCTCTCCCTCTTTCCACTTGACCCATACCTCCCTAAGCTTCAGGCTGTAGCTGGGCTCTCACTTCTCTGGGAAAGTTTCTCTGACATCCCTTAGGCCAGGTCTGTACCCCTTCTCCCTACTGATGTTCCCATAAGCATGCTCTACTTCCTGCTTGTGAAAACTCATCACATTTTCTTTTTATTGATTTCGGATCAAGAATACATTCACATGGTTCAGAATTCAAAAGCAACAATAAATGGAGTAAAAAGTCTCCCTGTTCTCCCTATCCCCAGTTCCCTGCCACTGAGTTCGGCTGCCGGGGGCGAGTAGGGTTGTCGTTTTCGTCAGGCTGAATAGTGATGACTTTTTCTATCTGTCTTCTGTGCTTTAAGAGCAGGAACTCTACCTGCCTCACTAATTGCTTCATTCCTAGGGCCCAGCACAGTGGCTGGCACATAGTAGGAGTGCTACATATGTTATCTATTTCTCTGAGTGATTTCTTTTCTTCTTTTCCTTTTTTTTTTTTTTTTTAGGGAGGGAGTCTCACTCTGTAACCCAGGCTGGAGTGCAGTCGTGCGATCTCGGCTCACAGCAACCTTCGCCTTCTGGGTTCAAGGGATTCTCCTGCCTCAGCCTTCCAAGTGTCTGATATTGCAGGCATATGCCACCATGCCTGGCTAATTTTTTGTATTTAGTAGGGATGGGGTTTCACCACGTTGGCCAGGCTGGTCTCAAACTCCTGACCTCAGATGATCCACCCCAAACTCAGCCTCCCAAAGTACTGCGATTACAGGCATGAGCCACCATGCCCAGCCTTCTCTGAGAGATTTCTATAGAAAGGTATCTATATAGAGATGTTTTTAAATGAATGAGGCTCAGAAAAGAAAGGTGACTTTGCCTGCTTAGTTCTAACTCCCAAGACAGTGCTCACTGGGGACTCTGTGTATCTGAATTTTAATGACCACCTGTCCCTTCTTGGACATTTGACCATCCTCTGTGAAATGGATCGTGATTTCACTTTCTTAGGCTTAATTTTTAAATGGGAACATAAACTTTATCCCTCGTTAATTATCAGGAGATAGAGCAATGCTCCACTCCCAAAGTCCCCTTGGTGCCGGCCCAATCCTGACCTCATTTTACCACGACTCCAACTTTGCGTTAAGGATGTTATTGCTGGCTGGGCGCAGTGGCTCATGCCTGTAATCCCAACACTTTGGGAGGCCAAGGCTGGTGGATCGCTTGAGGCCAGCGGTTCGAGACCAGCCTGGGAAATATGGTGAAAGCCTGTCTCTACTAAAAATACAAAAATTAGCCAGGCGTGGTAGTGTGTGCCTGTAATCCCAGCTACCTGGGAGGCTGAGGCAGGAAAATCTCTTGAACCCAGGAGGCGGAGGTTGCAGTGAGTTGAGATTGCACCACTGCACTCCAGCCTGGGCGACAGAGCGAGACTCCATCTCAACAAAAAAAGAAAAAAAGAGAAAGAAAGGAAGTTATTGCTGCTGTTGCTCACCTGGCCTCACTTTGCCCATCTGTAAAACGGGGTCAAAAGACAAAATGACAGTGAGTTTTGTTTAAAGATCTGAACTGGCTTTTATTCATGGTTCTAGAAGTGGGCAGCCCTCTGAACAACAGCATGTTCAGAGAACTCCGACCAGCAACGTGATCAGGCAGCATTTCTGGTTAGAAAACAGAAGTGAGATGTAGAGACAGCTTCATTGGTTACAGCTTGGTGAACTTAATTGAATTACCTGGCCATCTACATTGAGGAATGCTCAGCTGCTTTAACTGCCCCAAAAGTCAGCTATTTATCTGTTACAACTTTTTGTATCTTTTTGTAACTTGGGAGTATACTCCAAAGTTAATTGCTTTTGGCATGAGTGACTCCATATTTGTTTGGTCTGTTCAGTCCAGTACAGGAGCCCAGTCTAAACCCATGGTTTCCTGCAAATTTTATTTAACAATTGGAAGGGGCCCACTAGGTCTATGCATCTTTGATGTCTTTAGTTTAACCTCCACCCCCATCAACGGATATAGGCTTATGCCTGCAGTAAATGAGATGACAGCTGCGGAGGCCTCATAAGGCCAATGCTTGATACCGATGCAACTAGTGCATGAAGTGGGTGAGGACGGCTTTCTGTCCTGGGCTCCACATCAGCCAGACTGGCTATGTCCCCAGCACTAGCCCCGGCCAAGGGTCAAGTACACACAGCTGTGGATCTTCTGAAACGCTGGAGGGAGAGGAAGAAGCTCATCTGGGGAAGCGGGTGGAGGTGAGAGGTGGGGACCACCTTGGGGAAGATGGGTTGGCCCAAGCGTAGTCTCTCCCAGGGACCAGCAGGCTGCTTTCCAGCTGGGTCAGCTCATTCTCCACCTCATCTTGTGGAAGCTCTGGGTTCAGCCTTCTGCACAGCGTTGTTCTTGTGGTTGAGACAGCCAAGGATTCTGAGAGTTGGGAAGTGGGGGAGCGAAGAGGGAATGAAAGAAAGGAAAGGGAGGAGAGAAAAGGGCAGGGAGCATGGGCAATAAGGAGCCTGTGTGTCAGGGAGGGATGTGGTGCCAGCTACACCAGGAAGCCTGCTATGGCAGGACACTGCCAGCGAGGGAAATTAGGATGGGTAAACAGTATGGAGAACAGGATTTATAAATTCATTTGTTCATTCATTCATCCAATAAAACAAAGGACGCCAATATTGACAGATGGCTGTCACTCAAGACATACACAAAATGCTAAGGCGGCCAAGCTCGTTGAGAGGCCGAGGCTAGCAGATCACTTGAGACCAGGAGTTCAAGACCGGCCTGGCCAACATGGTGAAAGCACAATCTCTACTGAAAATACAAAAACTAGCTGGGTGTGGTGGTACATGCCTATAGTCCCAGCTACTTGGGAGACTGAGGCAAGAGAGTCACTTAAACCTGGGAGGCAGAGGTTACAGTGAGCAGAGCTCATGCCAGTGCACTCTAGCCTGGGTGACAGAGCGAGAATCTGTCTCAAAATAATAAAATAAAATAAGCTGGCCGGGCATGGTGATTCATGCCTGTAATCCCGGCTCTTTGGGAGGCTGAGGCGAGTGGATCACCTGAGGTCGGGAGTTTGAGACCAGCCTGACTAACATGGAGAAACCCCATCTCTACTAAAAATACAAAATTAGCCAGGTGTGGTGGTACATGCCTGTAATCCCAGCTACTTGGGAGGCTGAGACAGGAGAATCACCTGAACCCAGGAGGTGGGGGTTGTGGTGAGCTGAGATTGTCCCATTGCACTCCAGCCTGGGCAACAAGAGCAAGACTCCATCTCAAAAGAATAATAATAATTTTAAAAAGCCACAGGAGCAAAGAACTAGTTGATGGGTTGCAGGAGTGGGGAAGTTGGGGGAGTTCACAAAATTCACTGGAGGTATTTGAGCCAAGTCATGAAGCAAATATAGGAGAGGCCACCACAGTCCTCCCCAACTCCATGGCCTCTCCCTTCCCAGACCTCCCAATCCCAGTCTGGTGGTGGCCCTCACTGGGTCTGAATGCTGGCCCTGCCACATACTTGCTCAGGTAAGCAGTCTTGCCTCTCTGAGCCCCAGTTTTCTCAGCTGCAAAGGAGGCATGACACCAACCTGGAGGGTTGTCATAACATTGAAATATAACAATGCACTTGCGAGGCACTCTGCAGAGGACTTGGTATCTGTATGAAGCCTGCACAAAACAACTGCTGTGGCCATTGTCAGTATTGACAGAGCAGCAACTTCATTTACCAAACCCTGGGCTTCTGTCTTTGGGCTGGAAAGGAAAGCAGAGGCCATTCCCGGCATCCCCCATCCCTGGCCCCCGGCCCTTGGGGAAACATGAGAAGCAGAGCTTGAGGATCTCCTGTGTGCCCCCCCACGCCCCTTAATCCTTCCTGAACTTGGGGAGGGGGTGGGTGTGGGGTGGGGGCAGCACCACTGCAACACCTGCAAAGCTCTGACATCTCTCGCCTCTGGGCAGAGAAAGCAATTTCAGAAATGACATGTTGCCAACAAGCAGAAATCAGCTTCTGAATTAAAATGTGTGGGCGTCAGGTGACCCCGGGCTTGAAGGGCTGGCTGCATGAAGACAGCTGAGATTAGAGCTTGTCAGGCTACGGAGGCGCGGTGTGGGAAGGGGTGGGGTCCCGGAGAGCTACCGCTGCTCCCCAGGCTGCTGGCCACCCTGGACTTGTTGAGACAGGGGGGCAGGAATTCGGACACTGGGTCAGGTCCTCCTGTGCCTCTGCCTGGCCTCCACCACTCCACTGCCCACTCTCCATGGCGGGAGGGCAGTGGGGCAGGGGTCGGGGCTCCGCTCCCTTGAGAGGGCTCCAGCATAAACACACTAATGGGCCCAAGAAAGCCAGGGAGGAATGTGGGCACCACAGCCCCTGGGGACTCAAGGTGGGATGGGAGTGGGGGGGATACGACCATGAGAGGCATCAGCCTCCTCTCTGCAGGTATGCAGGGCAGGAAGAAGGAGAGAGAGGAGAAGACAAGGAGGACCAAGCAGCAGGGAGGGAAGATGCCACCAGTCACCCTGAACGCTTGCAGCTCCCTGCTACCCCTTCTCTCTGTCCCCAGGCCGTGCCCTGCACTTCCTGGGAAGAGGCAGTGAAGAAGCTATTTCACATGCGGCCCTGCTAATCGTGTGGCCAGGAAATGTCTCTGAGCTTTTGTTTCCTCATCTATAAAATGGGAATCATAGGCCGGGTGCAGTGGCTCGTGCCTGTAATCTCAGCACTTTGGGAGGCCAAGGCAGATGGATCAGGAGTTCAAGACCAGCCTGGCCAACGTGGTGAAAACCCATCTCTACTAAAAATACAAAAAAATTAGCTGGCCATGGGGGTAAGAGCCTGTGATCCCAGCTACTCAGGAGGCTGAGGCAGGAGAATCGCTTGAACCCAGGAGGTGGAGGTTGTAGTGTGCTGAGATCATGCCACTGCATTCCAGCCTGGGCAACAAGAGTAAAATTCCTTCTCAAAAAAAAAAACGAAAAAAAGAAAGACACTCAGCATCACCAGTCACAGAACAAACCAACATTCTGTGGCTTCTGACAGCATGCACAGAGAAGGAGGATACACATTGCCCAAGGAGCTTCTTGCCAAAATATTTAATCTGAATCCAAGTCTAAGGAAATGAGCAGGCAAATCTCAGTTGAGAGGCATTCTGCGGGACATGCGGCCTCCACTCTTCAAACTATCACTGTTACGATAGCAAAGGCGGGGGACTGTTCTTGGTTACAGGGGGCTGGAGAGACACGGCAACAACATGCCATGCCTAATTCTTGAGTGGATCCTGGGCCAGGAAAACATGCTTAAAATTTTTTATAATTTTAATTTTTTAGAGACAGGGTCTCGCTCTGTCGCTCAGGCTGGAATGCAGTGTTGCGAAACTATAGCCTCAAACTCCTTGGCTCAAACGATCCTCCTCCCTTGGCCTCTCCAATCGCTGGGATTATGGGTGTGAACCTGCGCCTGGCCAGAAGAAAATGCTATAAGGGACATTTTGAGGGAGGGGAAGTCTAAATATGAACTATGTAGTAGATATGGGTGTCAATGTTACATCTCTTCTCTGTGGTTATGGCCTTATGGTTCTGTTGGAGAAGGTTCTTGTCCTTAGAAGGTATGTGATAAAGTCTCTAAGTGCCTTGGTGTCTGCAAAGTTCTCACAAATGGTTCAACAAACTAGATACTGCATATGCAAAGAGAGCTAGCTAATGTGGCTGTTTTTAAAGGAGGGGGATACTGTGGGTAGGGTACCCACCTAGCGATTGTCTCAACATGCCCTGGTCCTCCTGGAAGCTGGTGGCACCCAGCAGCTAAAAGTGGAGGGGTCTATGGGCCTGTTTGGGGACCAGTTTATGAGCAGGAACAAGGTAAGGCTCAGATGGGGGCAGGAGGAGGTGAGGATGGTGTATGGTAGAAAGAATATAGGGTTTGGGGCAGAAGGCCTGGATCCACTTGCTAGTGACGTAGCCTCTGGTGAGTCACTTAACCATTCTGTGTCTCAGTTCCACTATCTCTAAAAAGAGGAGGAGGGTGTCCACCTTGTGAGGCTCAAGAGAAAAAATAGCTGAGAAATCCCTTGATACATTGGAGCTTGCTGCTGTGTGTGGACGTGTCTGTCGTTGCTCAGAGTCAGCTGGTCTCCGGGCCCAGGACACTGGGCAGAAGGAACATGTTAGGACAGGGGTGCGGGTGGAAAAGTAGCCCCCGCAGAGTGGGACTGCGGCCCACCTCTGCCTCCTGCCCTGGGGAGCCCAGGTAAGGCAATGTGGACCCCAGCAGCGGTGAAGAACTGGGGCCGGGCAGGTCTGCGCCAGGAGACAGGCGCTCTCTGCTGTGCTTGGCTCAGGAAGAGGCTTCCTCTCCCATCAGACCCCCAGGAGGGTCCTAGTGGGTGAGGCCTCCCAAAGCATGTTGGGAAATCACTGTGGCCAGAAAACGGACTCAGGGTTCATGCAAAAATGACCCAAATCACTGCATGGCTGTGCTTCTCATTTCTCCTGTCGGACTGTAGGTCCCTGAAGACCCCTGCTTAGCTTCATCCCCCCGCACCTAGACCCATGCTGCTGGCCATAGCATGAGGGCTCCAGAAATGCTTGTCAACTCCAGGAAGGACCCAGGCTCTGGTCTGTCTGAGTTGGTGTGTAATCCAGGATGGGTTACTTCCTTCCTCTAGGCCTCAGTTTACCCAGAAGCCATAAAATGGGGTGATCCATCCCTGCCCAACCTACACCAGTATAGAGGAAGAATCCCATACATTGGAGGATAAGAGATCTGTGTTCTAATCCTGGCACCACCGCCTGCCAGCTGCAATGAGGCAGCTTCTCAGCTCACAACCTCCGTTTCCTTACCCATTATGGGGACCATGTCCAATGTGCAAAGTTATTGCAATAAATTGAGACAAGATAAGTGCATATAACTGGCATATCATTTATTGGTTTATCGTCTTTCTCACCCACTAGGATGTCAGCCCCACAAGGCAGAGACTTGGTCCTATTCATAGCTGTACCAAACACCCAGGATGCTGCTTGGTGCTCAGTAAGAGATCACTAAATAATCGTTGGTTGAATACATGGACATAAGGGGCACTCAGTAAGTGATGGTTTCCATTGTGATTCAAAAGTGTCCTGAGACAAAAAGCATTTGAAGTTCACGGTTGTTGAGAAAGGAAAGTTTCAAAAGCACGTAATCTCTAGGGTTGGCATGGGTCTGTCTGTCTGCCAGGCGAAGAAAGATACCAGGGAATCTGGGCTTATCTAGACCAGGGGATGGGACTATGTGCTCATGAGAGGCAGGCAGGAGCATTATGAGTGGCGGGGGCACTCGGAGCATCCTGTCCAATAGGGCTCCCTCGCTCTAGCTGCCTGTGGCCAGGAGGGAATGCAGGCCCAGTCTGCCAGCGCAGCTGATGTTTGCAAAAGAAGCCAGAAATCCAGTGGAAGACAATTCATTTTTACAAGCAAAACACAAATGAGAGCAAACAAAACTTATCTGTAGGCTGGGAAGGGCCTGGCGGTGTAGCCAAACATTCTCTAGCAATATGGGCAGAAGGACCTCTTGAAGTGGCCTCAGTGGGGTCCTGGTCTCTCCAGACTTTTCAGGCAGTCTCAGCCCCTGAGACATGGGACTCCACTTGGGGAAAGTGCCAACATGCCATCCAGATCCAAAAGACCGGGGTCCCAGCCCGGCGAGGAACTGCTTCCCTGAGTGCTTGGGCTCACAGTGGTATCCAGGCTTTGGAGCTCCTGGGCTCAGACCAGTCAGCTCCATGAAGATGCTCAGTAAATATTCACCGAATAAGCCTCTTCAGTGTGACTTTGAGCACAGTCATCTATAAAATAGGCACAGTCATGGGGCCCCACCCACCTCACAGAGATAACGGAGAAATCAAGTGAGATAAAAGGGGTAAACGTTTGCGTTTCTGAACAGCAAAGTGCTTTACAAATGCCAGGTGTGGTCACTCTTGATTGTCATTATTATTATGAGCAAGACACTTTGACCAGAGCAGAAGGAACGGGGCCTGGACCCAGAAGAGCAAAACACCTACAAAAGCTTCACAAGGAGGGTCTGGATGGAGCCCAGCAGGGCTCACACAGAGGGACATGTGCTCACAGGCTCCGAGACGGACCCAGTTGTGGGATACAGGCTTGACCTCCTTCCCTGCCACCTGGTTTTCTGCTCAGTGGGGGACCTGGCCCAGTCAGGCTGCATCTCCCCAGACAGAGGGTTTCCGGGGAAACATACAACCCTACCTGTGCTGTCCATGAAATATAGCAACTATATAAATAATATAAATACTTTCTCATATATCTTAGCTATATAAATTATTCTCCTTTGCCCTAAAAACTATATATTTGAGGTAGACAAAATACCCTGTGAGCATTTCCCTTAAAGCTATAGAATGAGGGGGTCAGTGATCACTCTAGTCCCCAGGGTCCCCAAGAGGGCTGAGGTGGGTCTTCAGGGGTAACTGGAAAGAAAGGGATGGGAGCAAGGAAGAAGAGAAGGAGAGAGACAGACAGAGAAGTTCCCCCAAGCCGAAGAGCCCTCAGAACCTGCACTGTGCCATCGACTTGGGTGTCCATGTTAGAAGCCAGCCACGGCCAAGTGCCTCAGAGCCTGCCCTTTGCCCTCCCATGACCCTGATACTGCCAGAGAGAGTCAGGATGCAGGTGGTGTGTTGGTGGGTCAGGGTGCTCCGGCCCCCAAGTTGCTCCCAGGCCCCCTCTTCCTGCCAGTGAGGCCCCTGCTGCCTTATGCCCAGGGCTGAGCCTGGACGGAGGCAGAGTTGGGATCTCAGAGGAGCAAGATGGACTGAAAGGCAGAGAAAGTCTCTATGCTGTGGGGAAGTGAAAGACACGAGAAAGCCAGCCCTCTCCCCATGTTTCTCCTCCTACCAAGGTGTGGGCAGGTGCTTGGGTCAGCAATGTCACTTTAGTGAGAGGGGCTCAGGTCAGTTCGGCTTCTCAGTCGAGCCTCTGCCGTCACAGATCCTTCCAGCATCCAGCAGGTTGCCCTGATCCACTGGAGACAGGCCAGCTCCTCCTTGCCCTTGGAGGTCTCAGGGAGTCCACTGGGGCCGTCAGCGGGCCTTTGTCCTGGAGCTGGCACAGGCGAGGTTTCTGAGAATTCGGCCGATTCTGAAATTTCCTGTCGTGGTGAAGGGTCAGCAACTCTAGGTTTAGGGAGAAAGGAAGCTGACAGAAGGGTGTGGCAGGGCCAGCAAAGTGGCCAAGGGCTTCCCGAAAGAAGTCACTTCCTCCTGGCTGGCACAGGGCCCCACTCTGGGTAAGCACAATGCCTCCAGCAAGGTGACCCTTGCAAGGTCTTCATCCTGAACCAGAGAGGTGTGTGCGACCGGAACCCCAGCCTGGTCCAGGGGCTGTGTGTCCGTGTGTGCCTGTGTGGAGATGCCAGTCTCTCTCTCCGTTCACAGAGGGCCTTGGCAGGTGGTGCTGGAAATGTCCACAGGATCTGAGGAAATTAACAAAGTCACGTCTCCTCCTCAAGTAAGAGCCCAAGTGAGGGCCAAGTGAGGGGCCATTGATTGGGAACTGAAGGAGGCTACCCAGAAGCCAGGCTTAGCACAGACTCAAGCACCTGTGACCCCAGCCAGGGCAAAAGCCTTACTTAGATGAGCACCCGCAAGAGTAGACATGTCACTTCAAGTCATAGCTCATGAGCAGCTGGTCTTCAGTATTGTGAACTCGGCTGGTGTGGGGGTGTCACAGACCAGGCCACAGGAAGTCACCAAAACTGACTCAAGAGCCAGCTGAGAAACTGAGCTCACCACGTCACTGCTGGGCACCAGGAAGCTGTCACCATCCTCCTCTGGGCTGGGAGTAAAGATTCCTTTGGCCAGCAGGGAACACAGGGAGGGGCCGCTGTCTTTCTGCTCAACCTCAGGTGCACTGAGCCCCACCCCGGTGGCTGGTTCTCCCACCTGTCTTACCTGCACTGGTGGTCGTTTTGAGCACAGCTGGATGGGTGTGGGTAACCTAGCTCTCACGGCAAGAATGAGGCCTCAGGGGAGGCATATTTGAAAAGCCGAATCAAGGACACAGGGCTCCAGGGCATGGATCTCACTTGGGTCCACTCAAGCTCAGAAAGCTCTCCTTTATCTGAACAGATAGATGGCTTCTACCACCTGGGCTTTCTCCCCATCTCTGGCACAGCAAAACCAGGGTAGTGGTGGAGGCGTGTGACACCTGGAGCTCCCTGCACCTGAGCAGGGCCACAGGACCCGACTGGCCCATCCCAGCCAGACTCCCGCCTTCACTTCTGGCTGGCGCTGCCTCCTCGGTATTCCCCGCCCAGCCGCTCACCTCCCAAGAACATGCTGGCTCCAAGCCATTCATCCCAGGAAGCAAGATGGAACAGCCCCTCCCTCCCCTCCAAAACTCCAGTCCTGCTGTCCTCTCGGTCTCCCTTATTTCCCTCCACATCTTTCTCACTCTGCCCTCCTCTCCAAGCCTTCAACAAGGCTGGGGATGCTTGGGTTCAGGGATGAAGATCTGCTTCTTTGTTGAGTACTGAGGGAGGCAAAAGGCTGCCAAGGAATGGTGGTAAATGGCACACTCGTGTGCATTGACACACGTGCCGGTTTGTGCATGCATGTGATGACTGCCTGTCCAGAGGGCCGGCTGCGCAGCTGGAAGGGTGCCACGGGAGGCTGTGGCAGTGCCAGACTGGCTTGCTGGGCAGTAGGCCTAGTGCTTGCAGGTGAACACGAGCTCCTCCTCCACGCACTCCTGGCATTCCACGTAGCAGCACCACTGCACCTGGCAGCGGCAGGAGAAGGCCACCAGGCGGCTCTGGGTGTCATAGCCCCGCCCGCAGCACAGGCTGCTGCAGCTGGCCTCCCGGGAGCACACCCTGCCCGCCGTGCCTGGTGAGTACTTGCTGGGCCGGCAGAAACTGGGTGAGTCTTCCATGTAGACCAGGTCCCCAGACCGTGGGGCCAGGTCTTGGGCAGGGCTGCCCTGCCTGGCAGGTGCCCACAGCTCTAGGCGGCCCAAGGCCTCATTGGTGGCACTGGACACCTTGATAGCTGAGTCATAGCATAGCTTCAGCACCTGGCCCGTCTCACGGAATGGGGAGAGCTGCTTCCAGCAGGTGCGCACAGCACAGGAGCCTGACACGCCATGGCACTTACACGTGGTCTTGTGGCCACTCTTCACAGCCTGTGGGGAGAGGCAGAACAGAGGCATGGTCAGAGCCCGGGGTCAGCAGCCAGAGCCCGCCCCTAGAGCCAGGGCACCAACCCCAGCAAGGCAGCAGCAGGGCAGCAGCAGGGGAATTGGAAAGAGACAGAGGAAGGTTCTCATGAGGGAAAAAGAAAGGACCCAAGCCAGCCATGAGGCACCTTCGTGCAAACTGTTAATTGTAAAAGGCGGCCGCGGGCAGTGGCTCATGCCTTTAATCCCAGCACTTTGGGAGGCGGAGGCTGTTGGATCACCTGAGGTCGGGAGTTTGAGACCAGCCTGACCAAAATGGAGAACTCCATCTCTACTAAAAATACAAAATTAGCCAGGTGTGGTGGCTCATGCCTGTAATCCCAGATACTAGGGAGGCTGAGGCAGGAGAACTGCCTGAACCTGGGAGGCAGAGGTTGCGGTGAGCCAAGACCACACCATTGCACTCCAACCTGGGCGACAAGAGCAAAACTCCGTCTCAAAAAAAAAAAAAAATGGTAAAAGGCTCCCTTCCCCTCAATAGAGCCAGCCCTGTGCCAGTGTGCATGCCCTGGTGACAACAGTGTGGGCCCCGTCTCAGCCCCAGCTCCTCCCCTTGGCCTGGCGTTCTTGTGGAATAGACAGTTTACAAAACTGAACACAGCGGCCCTGGTTCACACCAACTCAGTGATGACAACTCAGCATTTAATTTCCTTAAGAGTTAGAGCACTGGTGTCTCCCGGCCTCCTCGCCTCGATAGACTCCAGGTCTCCCACTCCTGTGTAGCCTCAGCCCCTTCCCTTCTCCAGGCCACTTCCATCTTCCCACCCGTAAAATGGAGAAGAAGCAGGCGGTGCTCTAGATAGAGGTTTTCAAACGATGTTGCTTCTAGGACCTCCAGGAAGGCCCGGTCCTTGGAATGGAGACCCCTCTTCAAACATGTCCCTGCTTCACCAAGACCTAGTCCTAAGCCTGGCTCCCACTGCTGACCGGCCACCAATGGCACCCATGATCCCTCCCTACTTCTGCTGTGTTCCTGGTACCCAGTAATGGCCCAGAGTAGATGCCAAGGGAGTGTTGGTTGAAGGCATGAAGTTCATCCTGCCTTCCTGAAGTTCATGGCTCTTCAAGGGTTTTGGGGGGTGGGGTGCTGGCCTCCATCAAGCCTTGTGCCCCAGCTCTGCACCCTGGTGGGAAGGCACTGTGGGCAGCCCGGGACATGCTCACCTTGATGCCCACGTGGGTGTTGTGGGCGTCTGCCCGTGCCCGCAGGTCCTTGCTTCCTTTCTTGGACCCCAGGAAGTTGCTCAGAAACTTGGTGCTGTACTTGAGGTTGTCACCACACACGCCCCACTGCCAGGCCTGCCGGCTCTCCAGCCCCGGAGAGTCGTCACAGGTGCAGCGCTCCATGCGCCCGGCACTGCAGGCCCGGGCCAGTGCGTGGGTGAGGGCGGCAGAGGACACTGCGTACAGGAAGGCCGTCTCTTTGAAGCCTGTATCGGGCACCCAGGGGTATAGGGAGGGTGGAAAGGGGAAAAAGAGGAAAGGAGGAAGCTCACTGGCTGCCTGCTGCCCTCTGAGGGAAAGAGGCAGGGGTGGCAGTGCTGTGATGGGCAGGACAAGGGAATGTGGCTTGAGGATATAGCTCCGCGTGGGTCTCCCCATCAATTGCCCCTTAAACTTTTACTGCAGGTTGTCTTCTAAATGGAACTTCCAGGCTGGACACAGTGGCTCCCACCTCTAATCCCAGCACTTTGGGAGGCTGAGGCGGGTGGATCACTTGAGGTCAGGAGTTCGAGACCAATCTGGCCAATATGGTTAAACCCCATCTCTACTAAAAATATAAAAATTAGCAGTGCGTGGTGGCGTGTGCCTATAACCCCAGCTACTCAGGATACTGAGTCAGGGGAATCGCTTGAACAGGGGAGGTAGAGGTTGCAGTGAGCTGAGGTTGCGTCACTGCACTCCAGCCTGGGTGACAGAGGGAGACTCTGTCTTAAAAAATTTTTTTTTAATTATAAATAAATAAATGGAACTTCCAAATTCACTCTGGAACACATGCCCAGGTTCCCAGAGGGCAGCAGGCCAGGGGCTACTGCCCCCGCCTCTCAGAGAAGACACTGACATGCAAAGAGAAGCTACTCAGACACCTGGTGCAGGCACAGCTGTGGCTAAACCTGCTATTTTGACTCCACGTCGGTGTGTGACTATTTGGACCAGCCTATTTCTGAGGCCCCTGAGATAAGCCCTGTGGGCTTCTCATGACGCATGATGGTTCTCAGATGTGATTCTCTGCCACCCACTGTGGAATAGACCCAATGACAGAGTGACCTTAAGTCTCCTGGCTGGCTTGCCCCAGACTGACCATCCCACCCACTCCAGGACCACTGTTACTCCTCTCTGCTGGGTGTGGCCCAACCTGGCCTCCCACGGGCTACTTCCTACCTGCCCTCCAGTGTATCTGGGGTGCTGGTGACGTCCCGAGAGACACAGACAGAGGCCATTAGCTCGGCGGCAGACCGTGGAGAGCAGCTGGCCTAGGAGGGGCCAGGCTACCTATACAGCATCACTGCATTTTTTTTTTTAGACGGAGTCTCGCTCTGTTACCCAGGGTGGAGTACAATGGCACAATCTCGGCTCACTGCAACCTCTGCCTCCTGGGTTCAAGCAATTCTCTTGCCTCAGCCTCCACAGTAGTTAGGATTACAGGTGCCTGCCACATGCCTGGCTAATTTTTGTATTTTTAGTAGAAATGGGTTTCACCACATTGGCCAGGCTGGTTACGAACTCCTGACCTCCGCATCCCAAAGTTCTGGGATTAAAGGTGTGAGCCACGACAACCGCCCAACTGCAGTTTTAAAATTTTTATATTTTTAGTGAAGACGGGATTTCACCATAGAGGCCAGACTGGTCTTGAACTTCTGACCTCAAGTGATCACCTCAGCCTCCCAAAGTGCTGGGATTAGAAGTGTGAGCCACTGCGCCCAGCCTGGAAGTTCCATTTAAATAGCAACTTGTAGTCAGAGTTTAAAGGGCAACTGACAGGGAGACCCACGTGAAGTTATGCCTGAAACCACATTCCCTCGTCCTGCCCATTAGAAGCCCTTTCCCCCTGGCAAGGGAGTCACATGGAGACCTGTGTTCTCCCTTCTACACTGCATGCTTCCCAAGGGCAGCTGGGGTCTTGTTCAGCTCTGAACCTCCAGCATCTGGCACAGTGCCTGACTCACTGTGGGCCTCCACGGATGCTTAGGGGGTGGATGGAGGCGGAAGGGAGGCAGGAAGATGGGAGGGAGGTAGAATGAGAGTGGAAGGGAGGGAGGGACTGGTGGATCAATGGATGTGATGAACAAAGGGAAGATGAAGGAGTGAACAAATGTATGGCCTGGCTCGTGTCATCGGGCCTGGAACCAGCTGCTGCCCATCCTCATGTCTTCATGCCCTTGTTTCATGTGTGTGAAGAGGCAGAGGGAGATAACTGGGGGACCCCATCTCATCTGTGGGCTCCTCCAGGAACGGGCTTGTGTCTCCTCCTCTCTTGGATCTTCCTTGCTCCTCTGCTGCCCCAAACCTGAGGCTGGGCCACACCTGGCCTTCAACTGCCCTCACTAATGCCCGGGACTCTTCTCATTTGGGACCGCGCTAGGGCAGGAAGGGCAGTGTGGCCTGGGCACTGGGGCCAGGGGAGAGGAAAAGGCATCCTCTGCCAGCCTCCTTCTGCCCGAAGCCTTCTTCCCCAGCCCTCCTCCCCCAGCCTCCCCCCCACCTCTCTTGAGCAGGCCCATCCTGCCCTCCAGGCTGCAGTTCCAGCGCTCGTCCCGGAACTGGAATTGGCACTCGAGCAGGCCAAGGTGCGCCGCGTCCCGCAGGGTCTCAGCCAGGCCAGGCTCCCTCCGGCAGAGCTGTTTCTGCCGCCGGGACAGCTTCAGCAGGTCGC